>CAUYNB010019562.1:0-165061 GCA_963574225.1 Lagothrix lagotricha | reverse complement strand
GTACTTTAAGTTCTGGGGTATATGTGCAGATCTTGCAGGATTGTTGCATAGGTACACACATGCCATAGTGGTTTGCTATTTCCATCCCCCTGTCACCTACATCAGGCATTTCTCCCAGTGTTATCCCTCCCCAACCTCCCCGCCCCGACATACCCCAGTGTGTGATGTTCCCCTCCATGCCCATGTGTTCTCAATATTCAACACTTGCCTATGAGTGAGAACATGCAGTGTCTGGTTTTCTGTTCATGTGTCAGTTTGCTGTTATTTTCTTAATTAACTTTTTTCAAAGTAATAGTATATCAATCACAAAAATGACATTAACTTACTTTTTTTAAAAAACCAACTGGAAAATATTTAAAACTTATTATTACATAAACATAACTCTCTGTCTGTATGCATATCCATGTTGATCAGTATACCTATATTAACAAATTTTGAATGGAAAACACATCTCAGATTTGTCACAAATTATGTTTCTTGCATGTATTGTTTAAGTCACTCTTATTCTGATATGGCAAAACAAAAATCAGGTAATGAAAGTGAGTTTTTGAATAACTGTTATATGCCAAGAATTGTGTGGCCTACAAAGGTACGTAGTATTTAATTTTTGCCTTTGAGAAGATTAAATTATCAATTTAATCTTTTCAAACACTTAACACATTGTATTCCTTTATTTTAGTGAATGAGATATAATGTCTTGATAGTCAAGGCTTATTTTGTATTATAATAAAGTCCTAATTGAAATTAATTTTACCATCAGATGTATAATTTTATTTCATTCTTAAACTTCTGTTAGGAACGATTTCAAACATACACAAAAATGGAGCTTCCAAGTGCCAGTCACCCAGCTTTGAAAATTATCATCTCATGGCCAGTGTTTTCTCACCTGTACTTTCACTCATTTCCCTTCCTTTCACGTTACTAAAAAACTTTCTCTATCTCATGTGAATTCCTTAATAATTATTTTAATATTTACCTCTTACCTCCTAAAAATAATTATAAACTATTAAAAGACTTTAATTACAATTTCTATTATTAAATACTTAGTTATCACATTTCCAATTGTCTCATAAATGTCATCCTTTTTTGGTTGTTTGCCTAAGTATTCAAGTAAAGCTCATATGTTTGATTGGTTTGTATATTGAGTATTTCTTTATCTATAGATTCTCACCTTATCTCTTTCTTTTGCAATGTATTTGTTGAACTAAGACACGTGATCAACAATATTTCCTACAATTTAAATCATACTGATTGTGTCTCTTAGTTGGTTGATGATAGAATTAATATGTTCTAACATACTGATCAATATGTTTCATTATCAATATTCACTATATATATATTAGGAGTTGAAACTGGTAGGCTGAAAAGATCAGGAAGAATTTCTTTTCCCTGGGCAAGTCTACTTCATAAGTGGTGGTGTGGTCTTCCCTTAGGAAGTACAAATATTAATATTTACATATTTATGCAGTTTTCTTTACATAATGGTAGTAACTGTTGATGGCTGGATATCCTGATCATTAATTTGTTAAATATTGTTATAGGTATATAATATACATATATTACTATAAACTTACACATGAACATATGTGTGTCTGTATATATAAATATTACAACACATATTAGGTCATGTGCCGTGACTTTTGTCACATAAAGTAGTATTAACAATTTCTAAATTTCCAAAATAATAGGCTATGGAGGAATCATTAATATTGAAATCAAACATTTATTATAGCAGGTTGCTAACATTTAAAGTTCAATAGCTCTCTAGTGATACTCATGAGAGATATAGCTAGCCCTAAATTATTGCTTTGTAATACATATGGAAATAAATTTTTAAAAAATCTTTTTCTTCTTACTTGATAAGAAGGAACATTGTAAATGCTTTTATATCATCAATAGCTAAGATAAAATCAGCTAGATGTTTTGTTCTGTAGATCTTTTTTTTTTTATCTGCAACATAAAATTTCATATTTTTATTTATTTATTTATTTATTTTTTTATATATATTTTTTATTGCATTTTAGGTTTGGGGGTACATGTGAAGAACATGGAAGATTGTTGCATAGGTACATATATGGCAGTGTGATTTGCTGCCTTCCTCCCCATCACCTATATCTGGCTTTTCTCCCCACGCTATCCCTCCCCAACTCCCCACCCCCCACTGTCCTGAGTTTCAAATGCTTGATAAATGATCAGACTACTTGCATCAGTAAAATTACACTCAGAAATTTATCTAAAAATAACTTGAAAAATTATATATAATTTTATGTAGTAAGAGAAATGGAACCAAAGAAACTAACTAATGATAAGACTATAATGAATTACTACTGTGTTCGTTCATTTACACACTGCTATAAAGAAATATCTAAGACTGGATAATTTATAAAGGACTCACAGTTCCACGTGGTGGGGGGGCAGGGTTACTAAGGAAATTTACAATCATGGCAAAAGGGGAAGCAATCATGTCCTTCCTCACTGGCAGGAAAGAGAAGAATGAGAGCCAAGCAAAGAGGGAAGCCTTTTAAAAAACCATCAGAGCTCATGAGAATTTTTTCACTATCATGAGAATAGCATGGGGGAAGATGACACCATGATTCAATTACCAGGTTCCTCCTATGAAATTTGGTGATTATGGGAACTATAATTCAAGATGAGATTTCGGTGGGGACATAACCAAAGTATATTATTCCACCCCTGGCCTCTCCCAAATTTCATGTCCTCACATTTCAAAACACAATCAACTCCTTCCACCAGTCTCCAATAGTCTTAACTCATTCCAGCATTAATTCAAAAGTCCAAGTCCAAAGTTTAATCTGAGACAAGGCAATCTTTTCCATCTATGAGCCTGCAAAATCAAAAGCAAGTTAGTTACTTCTTAGATACAATAGACTACAGGCATTGGGTAAATACATCCATTCCAAATGGGAGAAATTGGTTAAAACAAAGGGACTACTGGCTCTATGCAAGTCCAAAATTCAATAAGGCAGTCATTAAACCTTTACATTCCAAAATGATCTCCTTTGACTCCATGTCTCACATCCAGATCATGCTGATGCAAGAAATGGGTTCTCACTGCCTTGGACAGCTCTGCCTCTGTGATTTTGCAGGGTACAGCCCCACTCCTGGATACTTTCTCAGGCTGGCATTGAGTGTCTGTGGCTTTTCCAGGCACACAGTGCAAGCTATCAGTGGATGTATCATTCTGGGATCTGGAGGCTGGTGGCCCTTTTCTCACACCTCCAGCAGGCAGT
The DNA here is from genome assembly GCA_963574225.1 of Lagothrix lagotricha. Classification (NCBI taxonomy): domain Eukaryota; kingdom Metazoa; phylum Chordata; class Mammalia; order Primates; family Atelidae; genus Lagothrix; species Lagothrix lagotricha. The sequence continues at coordinate 161,810 of CAUYNB010019562.1, read as the reverse complement.
GCCCCCATGGTACTCTGTGTGGAGCTCTGACCTCCTATTTCCCATCTGCACTGCCCTAGTAGAGGTCACCCATGAGGGCTCTGCCTCTGCAGCAAACACCTGCCTGGACATCCAGGCATTGCCATACATCCTCTGAAATCTAGGTGGAGGTTCCCAAACCTCAATTTTTTACTTCTGTGTACCCACAGGCCCAACACCACCATATATAAGTGCCAAGGCTTGGGGCTTTTATCATCTGAAGCAATGACATGAGCTGTATGTTGGCCCCTTTTTGCCACGGCTGGAACTGAAGCAGCTGGGATTCTGGGCACCATGTCCAGAGGCTGCACAGAGCAACGGGGCCCTGGCCCCAGCCAGGAAACCATTTTTCCCTCCTAGACCTCAGGTCTGTGGTAGGAGGGGCTGTCATGAGGGTCTCTGGAGACATTTTCCCCATTATTTTGGTGATTAACATTTGGCTCCTCATTCCTTATGCAAATTTCTGCAGGTGGCTTGAATTTCTCCTCAGAAAATAGGTTTTTGTTTTCTATCTCATTGTCAGCCTGAAAATTTTTCAAACTTTTATGCTCTGCTTCCTCTTGAATGCTTTGTTGCTTAGAAATTTCTTACATCAGATACCCTAAATCATCTCTCTCAAGTTCAAAGTTCTACAGATCTCTAGGACAGGGGTAAAATGCTGCCAGTCTCTTTGCTAAAGTCATTCAACAAGTCTTTAATAAGTTTCAAACTTTTCCACATCTTTCTGTTTTCAGAGCCCTCCAAGTCCTAACTTTCCCACATTTTCCTGTGTTCTTCTGAGTCCTCCAAACTGTTCCAATCTTTGCCTGTTACCCAATTCCAAAGTCACTTCCACATTTTTGGGTATCCTTATAGCAACACCCTGCTACCTGATACCAATTTACTGTATTACTTCATGTTCATGTTGCTATGAAGACATGCCTGAGACTGGGTAAGTTATAAAGAAAAGAAGTTTAATATCCTCACTGTTCCACATGGCTGGGGAAGCCTTCAGAAACTTACAATCATGGTGGAAAGGGAAGCAAACATGTCCTTCACAAGGCATCAGGAAAAAAAAGAATTAGAGTTGAATGAAAGGGGAATCCCCTTATAAAACCATCAGATCTCATGAAAACTTGCTATCATGAGAATAGCATGGGGGAAACTGCTCCCATGATTGAATTACCTCCCACTGGGTCCCTCCAAGGACATATGGGGATTATGGGAACTACAAATCAAGATGAGATTTGGGTAGGGACACAGCCAAATCATATCAACCACATAGCTACTCAGAAAAATAAGAATTAGATATACAAAGATTGGAAACATGAAAGATTTTTTAAAATTATAAAATGTGTTTACTATGGGAAAAATATAATCTTGAGAAGAAAGTCATACTACATAATTATTACAGTAGTCATTTTCACACTGCCATAAAGAACTACCTTGAACTGCCTTATTTATGAAGAAAAAAGGTTCAATTAATTCACAGTTCCACAGGCTATACAGGAAGCATGGTAGGGATACCTCAGGAAACTCATGGTCATGGTGGAAGGCAAAGAGGAAGCAAGCAAGTCTTAGAAAGAGAGAGCAAAGGGGGAAGTGCCACACATTTTTATATCATCAGATCTCGTGAAACTCACTCATTATCACGAGAACAGCAAGAGGAAAATCTGCCCCCATGATCTAATCCCCTCCCACCAGAGCCCTCCTTCAATTTTAAAAGAGATTTTGGCAGGGACACAAATCCAAACCGTATCCATTACCTATAAAGTATAATTACTAATATAATAAATATGTGCATGGGTAGATGACTAGATAAAATACATCAAAATGTTAAAAGTGATTATCTTTGGAAAGCAAAACTAAAAATTATTTATATTACTATTATTTGTTTAGATGATTTATTTCTTCCCTATTTTTCCAAACAATTTAATCATTTTAATAATTTTTTAAAAAATTTATTTAAAGTATTAAGTGCCTCACACTTGCATCATGATGTGGATTTAGAATTGAGTAAAAATAGTTTTTGCTTGCCGCTGAATATACTTCAGCTTTGCCTTCTGCCAAGGATTACCATTTTGACAAGTAATTTTAATTTAATATATTTTTCTGACAACACTGTTTTCTTTCTTCAGAAATGTTTAAGATTGTCTATAATTTTATTTTTCAGAAATGTTTCCTGTTATCTACAAATGAGTCATAATCACCATCTTGCTTAGCTATGTATGAATTCTTAATTTATGAAGATTAGGGTTTTTCATCATTATTGGAAATTTTAAAAACATATATTTGAATATTTTGTTCCCTCAATATCTCTTTTTCTCTGTTTTTCTTTAGAAAACTTCATAGAATTATTTGGGATTTCAATATCCATCACTTAGCAAACTTCTCTATATTTTTCATTTTTATTAATTATTGGAAGAGACACTAGTCTGGACATTATTTTATAAATTATACTTAAATTCCTTTGGCTAGTTAGAAATTTTTATACAATATTTATTTATTTGAAATCTATATATTTAAATGTAGGCCTTTTAATATTTTTTCATTTTGCAAAGAATTATTTAAGACATTTTTATGGTCTACAATTGATAATTTTTGTTTTCACAGAAAACTATTTTGTTTTATGGATGTGATGTCTTCTCATGCCACTGAAGCTAAGAAGAGTGCTTGTTTTAAAGTCTCTTATTTGCTTACTAACTCCTTGTTTAATTATTTATATTTTTGTTTATCACATTGATGCTTCTCATATATTGTTCTATTTTTTTTAAATTTTCATTTCCCAGAAATTGCTGATGATCATTGGTTTTCTGCTTGCTTTAGCATTTGAAATTCCCTGTTTGCCTATCAGTGGCATTGTTTCACTTTACTATCGAATGCATCTGGTGATTGTGGAAAATGTTCCTAAATTACTGTGGAGAATTAAAAAGCAGGTATTCCATAAATTAAAGTTTTCACTTAGAAATAGGCTGTCTCCTCTCTCCTTTGTGATATATGTCTCCTTCAAGCATTACTCTTTCTCTCAAGAGCATTAATATTATTTTTTAATCGATTAAAAGATTTATTTTAAAATGTTATGGCTAATCCTAAATCATAGGGAAATGTGAACCTATATTCCATCAACCAAGAAATAAAATATATAGAATAAGATGGATTTCAACACAAAGCAAAACTGAGCTCAGTGGTCCTAGAAACACTCAAATCCAATGTACCAAAAATTACAGCTGTGCTGACAAGTAGACAAGAATGGAGCAGACAGGTTCATGCTGACTCTGCAGGCCCAGCTGTGCAAGGGCAACATCTGATCCAAGCATCTGTCTGCAGCCTGTTGAACAGATCCCACAGAATCTAATAAAGACGATAATTGTTTTAAAAAGTCAGCAGGTGCTGAATGTGTTTCTAAGTGGGCACAATCCTCATCAAGATTTGTTCTACCTTGCATGCCAACATTGGATTTTTTCCCAATTAGCAATCACATAGCAATAAGGTAGAATAGCTCAAATTGCACTTCCCCTGGGATTTAACATTTTATTATTCAATGCATTAATAGATAGAAAAAAAATTTCCAAAGAAAGAAGAATATATATTGTATTTTTAGAGTATTAAAGCATGAAATTTCAAAAAAATGTAAAAAGAACAATGTCAAGTATTTCTGGTTTAAAACCCACCTATGTATACGAATTGTTAAAGTCAATGTCATCTCTAAAGGTCATATTCTTCTTTTATAAGGACATGGCTCCAGTGCTTTTGAGAGAGTAAAATTACTGAGCAATGTGTGGCTGTCATCAAGAATACAGATTTTAAGTGTCTAGATTTCTGATAAAACTATGCCCCATATCTCCCAAACATAAGAATTAATTTGCAATTTAGGTCATTATATAAGCAGCATTATTTAATGTCTTTCATCAAAAGAAGCCCACTTTTGTTTGAAAGTAGTCTAAATAAAAAACCGTAAGATTTGGAAAAATCACCTAATTGACAGTTTGCATCCAACAGGTTAAAAAAAACATGCTAACTAGAAGGTAACTCTGCTTAATTGAATGTTTTTGGATAACAGGATTATAGTGAATGCATTTTCTGATAGTTGGTACAAAATCTTTCTAAAACAATTTCATGCACATTTTTACTCAGGAAGAACATTTATGATCAGGGGTTCTTCATGTTAATCCAGACCCTCTCCCCAAGCAATCCATGGGTAGAATTCAAGATATCAGTGAATTCAGTTGGCGAAAAATTATGTCATTATATTTACTAATCTATAACTAAAGTTGGTATTTTCTCCATCATAAATCATCAAAGTTCTTGTGACTTCATTACAAATAGAAAACACAGATATTTTCATATCACATTATAGTTGTAACAGATAATCTAGAAATGCAGCTTATGCTCCTCAGCACTTTAAAATCATGAAAATTGTCAGCCCCATTGCCTGATCCTCTTATGTATACTTGATTTCTTTTGCTACATAACACATTTACTATGAACTTATTGGTTTAAAACAACATGGGTCAGATGTCCTGGCATGCTTTTACCATGTCCTATGCTCACAAGGTTGCCATCAAACCAGGTTCCTCTAGATCCTCTTCCAAGTTCATATGGTGTTGGCAGGATTCACATTCTTGCAGTTGTAGAATGCGTGGTGATTTCCTTCTTTAAGGCTGTCAGGAGAGTGTCTTTGCTGCTTCCAGTCACTGAACTTTCAAAGGTTTTGCTTTATTAGATCAGATCCACCTAGAATATTTTTGACTACTCAAAGTGAACTGGTTATGGATCTAATTACAACGGCAAAACTCCCGCTCACCTTGGCCATCTAATCTAATCTAATCACAGGAATGACATTCATTGTATTTCATAGATTCTGCTCATATTCAAGGAGAACAGGTTATATATATCAGGGACCAGGAATCCTGGGACCATGTTACAGTCCTTTCTACCATATTATATGCACTACCACATTATATGCAATACATGAATAAAGAAGCCCATATATTACATCACAATTTAAAAAGTATTTCAATAATTTTATTTCAATAAATCAATTTTTTTCATCTTATGTATATTTTATGTATTGAGAAATATATTGTGAGAGGAGTTCCATAGATTTGAATGGGCTGTCAAAATGATGTTTAGAATATAAAAAGATTTAAATCCCTGTTCTAAAAGTACACCATTTACTCAATTACTCAGTCCAAATTTAGAATTCATTTGGCCTGTACTTTTGCAATAACCGACATTTAATATACCAGTTTGTCCTGTCAGCTCTCCCTTCAAAATATATCTGAAATTTAAGCACTGCTATAACTTTTAACATCTATTCCAAATTATGCCTCCGTTATCTCTTAACTTGACTATTACAATAGCCTTCTAAGTAAGTTTCTTGCTTTTATTCTTGTTTTTCTTCGCATATGATTATCTTTTTAAATAATGTAAATCAAGTCAGGTCCCAGGATATCACTCATTATATCTGAGGAGCAAATATTATTATCTGAGGAGCAAATATTATTATCAGAATAATGACCTCCATCCTGCGCCCCAGCTCTTAGTTGCCATGCCTTAATCTTCAGAATCTGTGAAGAGTTACATAGCAAAAGGGACTTTACAAATGCAATAAAGTTAGAGACATTAAGATAGAGGATTAACCTGAATCATCCAGGTGAGCTCAGTCTAATCATATAAGCCCTTACAGGCAGAAAACTTTCTCTGGCTAAGGAGAGATGAGGCAGACACACAGATGAGGAGATCAGAAGGGCTCAAAGTGCAAAGAGGACTTGGCCTGCTGTTGCTGACTTTGAAGACGGAGGAAAGGAGGCTTAAACTGAGGAATGCAGGTACCCTTTAAAATGGCACTCAGCCAACTTCCAGCAAGGAAACAAGGGACTACTGTTCTACAACAGCATAAAACTTAATTATCCCAAAACCCCAAAGGAGCTTGGAAGAAGATTCTTTCCCAGAGCCTCCTGGAAGGAATTAGACCCGGCTGACACCTTGATTTTACAGGCTCAGTGATACATGTGCCAGACTTCTGACCTACAGAACTTTGACAAAACAAATTTGTGTTTTTTTAAGACACTAAGTTTGTGGTAATTTGTTACAGAAGCAATAGAAAACCAATAAAATAATCCATATGGGTGTAGGTAACTAAGCTTCTATCTATGTATCTAAACTGATTACCAACTCATTATTCCTCACTAACTATGCTTGGCCATATGTATCTTTTTTCCTCTTAAGCCTATAAATTTGTGATAATTTATTACATAGCAATAGAAAATTGATACAATGGAGATATTTGTGTTGACATTATCTAGTAGCCAATAAATACTGAACAATATATTTGTCCTCGACAGTGAAGACACTTCTAAGCAGCTTTGGGAATGTGATACTAATAGATTTAACTTCATTTTGAGTTACCTATTTCTATTTGAGGAATGTTAGAAACTTTTAAACCATTATATTAAGTTCTTAGATATTTCATCCCTTAGAGAAATGAATAAGGACTTTGAAGTCCAACAGAAATGTGTTCAAATCGCAATTTTGTAACAGTAGGCTAACCCTTTAATATTCCAGAGTGTAACTGATCTCATTTGTAAAACAAGGATAATCTTTAATGAGGGAAGTAGTTAGAAAAAAACAGAGTCATCATATTCATATCTCACTTACCACAATGCCCAACATCTAAGAGGCACTCACAGAGTGTTAGTTTTTCTACCCTTATCCCGGAGACTGGTAAGAAACATAATAAAGGGTTGTAAAAAGTCACTGGGTGAAAATATCACTTAGATACAGCAAACTCCAGTGGACAAGCAGGCTGGTCACTAAATTCCAAACACGGACAATTACCTCCAGCTTTTCAGACTACACATTTGTTTTCTTTTGAGATTTCCTATGTAGTACATAAACTCAGGAAGGTATTAATCCACTCTGCATCATTTCTTTATAATTGGGAATGTCCAATATTTTACCTTACATTTTACCAGTTTTCATGTTATTACTTTTTATAATACCCTCTTAATACCTATCATCTAAAGAGATTATGATCTCTAGCCTCTGGATATTCAAAATCACCATGCAATCAATCCCTCACTTGCAGTTTATTTCTCAAATGATTCAAAATATTCCCCTCACCTCTAGTTATTTAAAAAAAAAAAACCCTTTATTTTAAAAAAGCTGAAACCTTGATATCACCACATCAGGATATATATACAGACAGCTGTTTCTAAAGCCTCTGGTTTTTAAGGTGCTTGAAGTAATAAAGTCATGTATAATTATAATTCTAACCATTTTATATCTTTAGCAAATGACCAATTTTTGTCTTAACTTCTAACAAAAGTCCCCATTGGCACAAATGAGCCCAAAGTCTTAAGTGTAAAATAGAAACGAAGACGTTTCAATGCAAGTACCTTTTCTTATGCATGGTTAATTGCCACTTCACAATAAAACAACTGATGTCCAAATAAATAATAAACTTTATTTTTTTCTGCAACACACTAATCTTCACCTTTCAATACAATAAAACAAGATAGGGCCTAGGTTTTTAAAAATTTATTGCTTGGCTCATTTTATGTTTATTATAGGAACTTAGTCTAAGGATCCACTGAAATGAGAAAAAAATAGGGTAAATGCCAAGGAACATCTCTATTTTTCTGGAAAAATCTTTCCATTAAATTCTCAACTCATATAACATTCAAAAAGTAAAGGAAAAAAAAAGTAGGTTGGGCATGGTGGCTCACGCCTGTAATCCCAGCACTTTGGGAGGCTAGGCAGGTGGTGAGACCCCGCCTCTATTAAAAATACAAAAATTAGCTATGCGTGGTGGTACATGTCTGTAATCCCAGCTACTAAGGGATGGGAAGAGTGGGGGTAGGGAGATGAGAAAGGAGAAACTCTTCAAGTCAGGAGGCAGAGGTTGCAGTGAGCAGAGATCGTGCTACTGCATTCCAGCCTGGGAAACGGGCTGAGGAAGGAGAATCACTTGAGCCCAGGGGTGGAGGTTGCAGGGACTGGAGAGTGTGCCACTGCACTGGAGCTTGGGCAGAGAGTGAGACCCTATCTTAAAAACAAAACAAACAAAGCAAAACAAAAAAAGTATTTGTTTAAGTTAAACCATCACTTCTAGGAAATTATGAAGGGTGAAGGCAAAGTTTTAGCTAACAGAATATTTAACAGAACATTTTATAATAGTACAAAATATAAAATTATTTACGTAAATAAAATATTAGGGATATGTTGTTGAATATTAAGTAGATACTGAAATTAATTAAGGGAATTCTCATGGGTTCTTACCGATTGACTTCTGTATCTATTTATTGTTATCCTTCCAGTTACCGTGTGTAAATTGATCTGGCTTCCTATCTTGCTGCTGACCACTTTGTATGTATATCTTTCTACATTTTGCTCAATGACACACAATTACTAAGTAATAGAGATAAGATGATATCCAGAAATTACTTTAATTGCTGAAAGGTCTTTATTCAAACTCCAATTAACATAGTTAAATTTCAAAAGAGGCAGGTAAATGCATTAGTATCTGATATTCTCTTTTTGCAGAGCTTACTTAATTATCTGATTTCTTCTATCTTGTTATTTCTGGATACGCAAGATAGCCATAAAATATATGTCATTAAAAAACTCTCTTGGCCTCACAGAATCATATGATTATTGTCTAATAGCTCTGGTTCATTTTCTAACAATATTTCCTGAAAGAGTTATCTATACTCCCATAACTTTTTTCCTACTCTCTCTTAGACTTACATAATTTGCACTTTTATCCACACTGCTCTTTTGAAATAAATTTTGTTAAAGTTACCAGTGACCTCCTGACTAAAACCAATGGTCAGTTTTCAGTTCATATCTTACCTTGACACATGGGCAGTATCCTATACATTTGTAGACTCTCTTCTTGAGTCTCCACACTTGCCTTCTGGGAACTGATCACTTTTGTTTCTCTTTCTGTCTCAGTGTGCCTTACTTTTGAACCTCTCCTGTATTTTCTTCACATATACTCAACCCCAGTGGTAGGTGCAGTAGGAATGCCCCAGGTATCAGCTAGAGGACTTAATCTCTATTCTGTTCACTCGTATCATCTCTATTCTGTTCACTCTTATTCTCTAGACTGTCTCAGCTAATCTCATGGGCTATAAATGTCATAGCTAAGCTGCAGACACCCAAATTAGTATCAACAGGATCTCTTCACTGAATTCAGACTTTTATAGGGAAGTGCCTACTTAACACTGGGATGTGCAATAGATATACAAAACATTACATATCCAAAATCAAATCCCTGAACGTTCTGCCACTTCCAAATCTGCCTGCTTTTCCCTCAACAGTCCTTTTGGGTATAATAAAAACTTTTTTTAACTACCCAGCCCAAAAAAGAAATCGTTATGGTTTGTTATCACTTACCTCTCTCTCACTCTCAACATTCAATTCAGCAAAAAAAATAGTATTAAAGCCATTTTAAAAACTACATCCAGAACATGATAGCAAATATCTCCAGCTACCACCATGGGCCAATCCAACATGGCCCATTCTTGCCTGCTATATTGCACTAGACTCCTAACTGGTCTCTGTGCTCCTTCCCTTGTCCCACTGAGAGTCTATTCTCAGATAAGTGCTTACCATCTTAGAGTAAAAAGCAACTCCTTATTTGTCACCAAATCCACACTTATTTTGTTCCCCACCACTGCTACTACCATTCTGACTTAGTACCTTAATTCTAACCTTTGACACTAAATCCTAAATTTTCCACATTAAACATGTATTTCTATTGTAGCAAAAATAATCCAACAAAAGTTACTTAAGTTTTTGATATTTTTGCTCTTTTGTCATCAAATGGCTCAAACCCTGTCACTTATTAAAGTTTCTGATTCTAGATTAGTTACTACCTATCAAATAATGTGGTAGGCATAAAAAGTGTCAAAATGTATACAGCATCATTCAAAACATAAATATTTACTACTATTTATTATATACGAATAAATGTGAAGGCATTGTCAATGACTGAATTATTTTTCATGAAAAATCAATAATTTCAACTCTTTCTTATGAAATTATTTTCAATCTCTTAGTTTAGGTATCAATTGACCTTCATCTAGAATACTGAATATTACTCTAACATTATTTCCTACTAATATAAATGTTTTTTCATTTGTGTTTCACTTTGTCATGAAGACATACACATCATTTGTTAAATATTATCAATAGATTTTTCACATTTAATTTTTTCTCACTATATTCCTACAAATGAAATATCATTTCTCTCTACATGTATGTGAACCCTAAATATTCTTCATAGTCCACCTAAGGTTGTAGCTTCTCTACTGAATTCTCCAATTTTGAAATAACCTTTCTTCTTATGACCCCTTTGTAAAAACTGATAAGTATTTTAACATGTATCTTCTTAAATTATAGCTATATGTATTCATAACCTCCACAAAATAATGAGATGTTTTAAAGGAATCTCTATGACAGAAGTTATAATGCAATGAGCTTGAGTTCTGTTTCCAAAAAACACTTCTGTTCACATCTCCTCTTTGCAGGTAAAGTACTCTACTAGTCAGCATTCTCCAGAAGAACAGAACCAACAGGAGATACACAAACACATGCACAAACATGTATGCACACACACATATTTATATACACACTCACACAAACATGCACACACACATACATACAGAGAGAAAGAGAAAGAGGGAAGAGAGAAAGAGAAAAATATTAAAGAACTGGGAAAGGGAATTGTAAGGTCTTGTACATCCAAAATTCACAGGGTAGGTTGTAGGCTGAAGACGTAAGGAAGAGCTCTAATTCAAGTCTAAAGACAGTCTGCTGGCAGAATTTCTTCTTCAGGAGACCTCAGTCTTTTTCCATTAAAGCCTTCATATGATTGCATAAGGCCTACCCACATTATGGAGAATGACCTGCTTTATTCAAAGTCTACTGATTTAAATGTTTGTCTCAACTAAAAACAGCTATAAGAAAACATAGAAAAATGTCTGACCAAATATCTGGCCTAGTCAAGTTGATATCTAAAATGAACCATCACAAATACAATATGACTTTTCTTACCAGCTAATTAAAATTTTTAGTTTTCTGCTTCTTCAAACCTTATTTTTTCTTGTTACTGGGAATATTTGAATATGTAGCATATGCACATTATCTGGCCCAGTAATAGAACAGGCACTCAACAAATATCAACTGCCCCTTCTCCCTTTAAGCATATGGAATTGAATATAACTATTGGTTTCTCTGTGTGTGTATGTGTATATATTTGTGCCCATATGTGTTTAAGCACTTTGCTAAATGTTCATCTCTATGCTGGGGACTTTAACAGAAGATAAAATTCTTACTGTCACTTAACTAATGAGCTCTCAAGGAATGAACTAATATGCTGCATATAGAAAGCAATCTATAAAAAGATGCCAGTTTGAACATAATTGCGTATTATGAAAGGGTATAGTTTATAATCCAGTTGGTTAGTATCAGCTGAGTAATGTTACTGAAGTACAGTTTACAAAATAAATTAAGCAAAACCCTCCTGGGCTTATAAACTTGGAATTGTTGGAAAGCAGAATGGGAAAGGAAAATATTAATAGAAAGGAAAAGAGCTGAGAACAAAGCCTGAAGGTGAGATGACCTTGGTGTATGACAACCAGAAGTAGGGGAAGGCACTAACAGTTATTAAGTACCTGTGGAAACTGTGCTGGGTACTTCATAAGTTATTTTTATTTTTGTAAGAAATGAAGAAATTGAGACTTACAAAAGTTCAGAAATTTGCCTAAGGTAATAAATTTAAGAAGTCCATGAACAATTTATGATGCATAGTAATGCAAAAGTTTCCAGAATTCCCACTTACAAAGATATAAGCTCTCACTGTAACAGCCTCCTTGTGAACAGAAATGTGAGTCAAAAATATTAGATTAGTTTACTTCAACAGTTAAACACAAATTTTGTTAGCTCTAAATCTCACAGAGTTATGTAGGAATTCCAGCCTTTTACAAAGAAATTGTGTGTATTTCTTAAATCACTAAGAGATCATTGGTGAGGATTCATTAATCATTTGGGGCTGCCTTGCTTCTGGCCTTATGAATCTGGATTCTGCCACAGCTGGCTTTTGCCACTTCAATTTTGTACCAGAGAAGATCTCCCTCCATTACTGTTATGATCGCTCTTCAGAATCTTTTAAAATGTAAACGAAATAGTTGCCCACTTTACTTTGATCAGTTGTCTATTATTATTAATATGTGTGTGTGCACATATGTTGGTGTAGTGATAAGACATCCAAAAGTATAAGGAATATAATTTGATGCTTTAGAAAATCATTAGGATTTTGCTAGTTTTTGATGGGATATGGTTCTAGAGGAGGATTTTAGGTAATCTAAATAAATAACAATATAGATATTTTTGGATCACCAGATATTTTTAACTCACATTTCTGTTCATGAGGAAGCCATCTGGGATAACTAAAAATCTGTATACAACATTTATCTGCATATGGAAACATTACCACATCTACACCACTGCAATTCTACAGTTTGGGGAATAGCAAAAGACTCTGAATGGATGGAATTTTGCATTGTTTCAAGAAGGCCTAATTCTCTCTCTCTCTCTCTCTCTCTCTCTCTCTCTCTCTGTGTGTGTGTGTGTGTGCGCGCACGCGCACGTGTGTGTTTATGTAAAGCTTAGAGATAATTTTAGCAATTTTTTAACTCTACACATTTCTAAAAATAAGTGAACTTAATTCTGAAGAACAGACAGTGGCCCAAGTTTTCAGCAAGCCAGAAGTTAATAAGAATCCTATTATCCCATCTTGAAAATACCATCAGCAACTTGAGATGATATGTGAGAATGGCCTTTTGCCTATGATAGAAATGGTCTCTTACTGTAACTGCAGTCCCACCACCTGGCCCACAGAAATTAAACTCTTAACTCAGGTTATAATACCTATGACTATTCCTGAAAGCACAGAACCAAAAGGGAATTGATGGAAATTACCTAAAACCAAAATATATTAGCGACTTTTTGAACACCAGAAAATATCAGACTGCAATGTCATTAATACTTTTAAATAGTGCTTCAGTGACAACTTTGCTCAAAAGAGAAAATGACTTAAGCTTCACACTTGGGAGTCCTACACATATGACCAATTTAAATTACAAGTTTAAAACTCACATGGACTTCATTGATTGAAAGCCTCCCTCACTCCCTAACCATTCAGGAGGCTTGTACAGACTAAAAATATGTTCCAAGTTTGAATGAGCAGCACAAATAAAAATTACCCTCTTCAAGGGAAACAGTTTAACAAAGAAGGTGAAAGAGCCAAGATTCAGATTGTTTCTATTTAGTTCTTTGGGATCCCTGGAAAACCATTACCCACTTAGGTTCTTCAACATTTGTGGGATAGATTCTACTGGGAAGCCTCCCTCCGGCCATCCACCAAAATCACTATTTCTCAACAGGGAGGGTAAAGCCCAAGGAATGGAAGTCTAGTGTCTTGGCTTTTTAAAAAAGGGAATGTATTAAATTGTGCATGTTTTCTTCCTATTTTGTCTTTCCCTAATTTAAGCACAGGTTTAGGGTTTATGTTTGCTATTAGTAGGGACGATTTGTTATAGGACAGGAAGCACATGCATTAGAATACCCTTATTGGAAAAAGCAAATCCCAATAGTAGCTGAAAATTATTCCTTACTGGCTTGACAGAAAATATTTAGAAGCATCCATCAAAAGAAATATTAGGTTAGTGCAAAAGTAATTGCTGTTTTTGTCATTACTTTTAATAGCAAAAACAGCAATTACTTTTGCACCAAGCTAATAAATTGTGGAATATTTCCTGCTCACCTGAGTTTGTAGAGTGAAAGAATTTAGTAACATAGTCATTTAAATTATGCATATAGCCCTTATAGTTTCCTTCCTAGTATCCACACGGTTCTCAGGGTCATTACTCCATTCTGATTTATAGTCTCCCCTGTGGACTCCTACTCCTGAATCTGACTCCTTTGCCATGGTTCATTCATTCGCAGTAGATTATGGTTCCACTTGACTTTAGATTCTGGAAGAAATCCTCCATCTCAGGGTAAGCATATAAGTAGAATTTATGTGTTAAATAGCTCCTGCATCAGTTTCACAAGACGTTAAAGATGTTTACGTAAATTATTGGATGGGTAGTAGGAAAAGAGGCCCTTGGCTAGACAGACACACCTGAGCAGCTGAATTTTACAATTTCTTAAATATGTACTGTATATTAGAGAGGATAGACAAGGGTAAGAGAGAGGTTAGGGGAAAAGAGATTAAGAGCTAGAAGTCTGAGAAACTAGAAACAATTTGCAGTCAAGGTAGACAGAAGAGATTATATAATTGCCAGGTTGTACGCATGGATACCTACATGAATAGATGTGCAGATAATAGAAATTTAAGAGCTAGGGAGGTGTCTAAATTTATAAAGATAAGGGAAGACAAGCTTTAGAAATGTTGAATTAAAGATGATATGCATTTAAACAGCATTTTTTGGCATGAGTGGTGAACATGAACATTTAGAAAGAGATCAAAATTTTACAGAATTAAAGTCATGCTAGAGGAAAATAGGGGCTAGCACAGCATGTGAAGAAAGAAAGTTCAAAGGTAGGACTTCACTGAGTAATGATGAAAAGAAATACAGATGGCTTGGTAAGATCGTTAGTTTCATCCAGGCACCTATTTCATTAAAATAATTGGTGGTAGGAATGGGAGGTAATATATAAATCTTGAATACCAGGGTGTTAAAAAAGAAAGAAGGTGATATTAAATTAAATATAGTTATTTGATAATATGCTGTAATAAAAACAAAAGAACAAAATAATTGAAGCAGGTAGAAATTACAAAAACAAAAATAACGTATTTAAGAAATCAGAGACAATCTTGTTAAAACCTATCAATCTTGAGATAAATGAAACAAATAAAAAAAGAAGCAGATCAATAATTCAATTTGAGAAAGTCAGCTAATAGTATAAGCCATATATATACCCAAAGTGGTGTTGATTTTTGTTTCTCTAGGTGTGAGTGATTTCCAATTAGTAAAATGTTTAGTACATAATTACATTTCACTTTATTTCATTCAGTTGAACAGACTACTTTCTCATGAAAGAAAATAATTTCAGAACTCTTTTGGGATTGTAATGTATCATGTAGGTAAACACTTTCTGAAAAAGCAGTGCTATTCATTTTTGTGGTTTGTACTCAGTAGGAACTTTGTATTCTTTTTCTTTTTGTTTTCTTTGTTATTTATTTAAATACTGGCTGCATACAGAGTCCTCCTAATTATCTTTCTCTAGAAATTTTATTAATAGATTCTGCACCACTTAAAAAACCAGCAAGGATTGAAGGTAAAAAAATACAGTAACGTGTTTTGAATTAAGTAGGAGCTAAATTAATTGAATAATGTACAAGATGGAGGGAAACTACTCAGTCTGAAGAAAACAGCTTCAAATGCCATGGGTTGTGGATGAGTTTGACATATTTGAGAAAGAGAAGTCAAGTCACAATGAGCATGTGGAAAGAGTGGAATGAAACAAGATATGGTACGAAAGAGAAACACCCAAATAAAAACTCACACAAATCCCAACTTCTTAATAAATAATCCTACTGAAGCTGAATTTAAACCTCAAAGGCTCCAAGCAATGAAAAGTCAATAGTGCTTTTTCCTCATTTGTAATTCAATATTAAAACAATAAATTCTATATTATAACATTAGTGTATGGAAGTCTAATAAAACACTTTCATTTCCCATGATGACTGGCATGCACTAAAAGTAGCTCATCTGATACTGGTTCCTTCACACTTCTTTTCTGCTGACACAGACCTGTAACATAGGAAGCATGGTATCCAGCTGAATATTTGCTTTCAAGTTGCCTCGTAGCTTGGAGAAACTACTGGACACAGTTATGGTCAGTGAGGCATCATCAACAGTCTTTTGGGGAGTTGTGGCAAATCATTTGCTTTCCTGACTGAGGAGGAATGAAAATCAGTGACTCCTGCCAAACTCAGCCAGTCTTTCTTCCTTGAGTACGGATATGGAGGTTCCAGCAGAAACAGTCGTCTTGCAATCAAGAGACTATAAATTAAGAAAGCAGGGCTGTAAATTCTAATACGGTGAAGCAATAAGATAGAAAACTCTTGAGTCTCTGATAGTGTCACTGAGCAACAAAACCAATGTCAATTGTAGTATTTCTCCTGACTTCTTGTTTAGGTAAGTAAACTAAACCATATGTGTCAATACATTGTTGTCTGGAAATTCTTTGATGTTAAATTTAACACTCTCTTATATTTTGAACAATAATATAACTGTGATAAGCATTTGTAAATAGTAAATAATTTGACTTTTTTGAAAATCAAATATCTAATATTGAGTTTTACTTTCTCATTTTTACATGCACACTGTACTTCTGATCAGTGTACATCAACACAGAAAGCAACATTCATTGAGTTCTTAGAAGTCAGGCTAAGCCTTTAAAGCTGGTCAAATAACCACCTTAGCAATACTGTGAAGCTGGTGTTATCAACATTCAAATTTTATAAAGAATCTGAAATTCAGAACAGTAACCAACCCAAGACCACACAGTTTATGAGAGGCAGAGTGAGGTTTGAACAGGTTTGCCATCCTCCAGGACCCCTATTTCTATCATTGTTCAGAATACTTTAATTCCTAAAATGAATGACCTATTTGATTACATGAGGATTAATGAAACAAGCTAATGAGATTTTATGTACATTTTATTTTTTGGGGGAAAAGAAGGACTAGCTCTAAGGATACACACAGACACACAGACACAGAAACACACACACACACACACACTTAATGTATATGTCCAAGTTAAGTATTTTAGTTTACTTTTTGTAGCTGTCTACATAATAATTACTCAGGATATAACTATAACACCATAACAATATGCCAAATATTACTGCCATTGAAACTGAAAATGACCAAATAAGATATATGTTTAATTTTTTGTGAAAGCTACTTTAAGAGAGAAATTACTGGCAGATTGTTAACAGCAAACCAGCAGGTAATCTGCTGATTAGATAAATTAGACACAGCATGCTTCTGTTTGTTTTGGAACTAAAATTTGTAGAAACATTTGAACATGAGAACGACAGCTGTCAAGTGCTCTTCTTGAGTTAGAGGTTTCCTTGTTGCTATGGAATAATTTCAGTGTCTTTCATGCCCAATAAACTGATGACGATCTATATTTTAAAGGAACATGAGTGGCTATAAGACTGCATGTTCAATACCATATAATTCAATACCATAGAATTATGCAAATCACTAATTTGATAGAAAAGAGCCTTTAAACAAATGAGTTAGTTGGACTACAATATATTCAAAATAAAACTCTCTTTCTCTCCCTCTTTCTCTTTTCCTCTTTGTCTTCAGTGGAAAGGGAGGTGGGGATTGTTAAAGACCTGATTGTATTGTCTGTGTTCTCTCTCTTTAAAAACATATTTCCTTTCTTTCTCAAATTTGCTATAGGCAAAATAGTCTGATAATTCAAGTCATGATTAGACACAATGCTAGAAGGCTGCATAATAACTAATATTTTACATAAACGGGATTGTAATGTAAAAGAAACATTTTAAATTAGAGTTAGACAAAAAGACACAAAGAAAAATAACAAAAAGGGCATTAGAATCAGGGTCTATGAAGTGATTTACATTAGTCACTGCTGAATATTCAGCCCAATAAATATAAACACCTGCTGTAGTTTTTCCCCACTGGTTTTTTTTTTTTTTTTTTATCTGAAATGCTTTGCCAACAATTATGGCCTTCACTTTTGTGGTTCTCTTTGTACTTTGTTCTAGCAAAATTTCATTCAAATAACATACAAACAAAGAATAAGAACTCAAAACAAACTAATTTTAAAAATAAAGAAATGTATATGCTGACATAATTAAGAAGTCCTTTCCTTCCTTTCCTGTCTTCCTTCCTTTCTGAGTTTCCTATGATCTGCGACTTGTTGACTTAGCTGACTTGAACACTAGCATCAGTGTTGACGTTGCATACCTGCTCCTGCTTAAGTACTCCATCTGATTGCTCTTTCATTTGCTCTGTGTTCTACAGGGAGGATAAAAATGTGCATAAAACAAATGATCCACCACAAATAAACTTGTTATCATTTTAGACATCTATTCTAGCTATAGTTGGGTAGCTGTGAAAAAAAAAACGGAGAGATTGGAAAGAAGGGCTGAACTGATTTCCCCTACAAATCAGTTCAGCCCATCGTGATGCAGCATGAACAGTAGGAAAGCAGATGAGGATGTACCCTTCATCGCACAGTTGTAAACAGCATCAGAATGGGCTGAACTGATTTGTAGGGGAAGCAGACTTTGAAGGACTCCCCTTCGTGCTGTTCTTGTAGGCCATAACTGAAAGCTCGAACACAGCAGTGTGCATGCAGACCCAGCTGTCAGCAATTGACATTTAGAAACTAAGAAAGAGTCAAGCATCCCTTCCATCCGAACAGGACAATCAGAGTGCTGGCTAAAGAGTGTGAATGTCTAGAAATGTGGTAGACTAACCGTAGCACTTTCTATGGAAAACAGCAGAGAGAAAAATTAGTTCCCTGAATACTCAATCCTAGGATAGGGATTATTAAACCTACAGAAGCAATTAATAGTCATGGAGAATAAATGTGAAAACTGCCTGTATATTTGGAAGTGGTGTCATGTGAAAGAGAGAATATAACTTGTTCTGTGTGGCTCTCAAGTTTAAGCTGACCTGGCATCAATTGTATAAATGGAGCATAATTATATTATGAATATAGGAAGAATATTAATTAGAATTATCCCAGGATGAAATGAATAGTCATGTAGTCATGGAAAATAGAAAATTTCCCAACACTGGAAGTCTTTATGAAGAAACTCTTATAGTGTACAAACTATTTCATTTTTGGTGTATCTTTTTTCAATAGTGACTAATTTGTGCATTAAGTATGAATTAAAGACAATGCAACTAACCCTACCTTCTACTAATTTTACACAACTTATTATTGATTAATCACTGTATTCCAAATTCAGTTTAATGATGCGTAGGCCTCATGTGGTTGACATGAACCAGGAGGAAGTTTCAAAGGAGAAACCAAATCTGTACTGCGCATTGGCAAAGAAATTAACATTTCCCTAACAGCAGTTACATGGGGGTTAGTAGTCTTATTTTGTGGTCTACTAGAGAGAATTTATCCCTAATTCTTGTTCTACAAATAATTCTTATATTTATTTTGCTTTCTCCAGTAGTAATCAGCCATCAGATAATCCGGGTTTAACTTCTGAAGTATTTCTGAATTCTTCCACACTCCTTAATGTCTTTCTCCAATCCCTCTATGCCCCAGATCGGGCTTCACTCTGTTACCCAGGCTGGAGTGCAGTTGCACGATCTTGGCTCACTGCAACCTCTGCCTCCCAGGTTCAAGCAATTCTTTTGTCTCAGCCTCCTGAGTAGCTGAGACTATAGGCGTATGCCACCACACCCAGCTAATTTTTTTTTTTTTTTTTTTTTTTTACTTTTAGGACAGATGGGGTTTCAACACGTTGGCCAAGCTGGTCTTGAACTCCTGACCTCAAGTGGTCTCTTTGCCTCGGCCTCCCTAAGTGTTGGGATTACAGGCCTGAGCCACAGCACCTGGCCGTAATCTCTTCTTAATCTCTATTTTCAACGAGGATAATTTAGGTTCTCATCACGTTTTGTTTAGATTTTAGCCTTCAGAATTTTTTCGACCTCCTGAAAGAGACTCTCTTCTTAACTACACTTCAGTCAGGCTCCTCTAAATCCTTTCTCAACTAGGCTTTCTCCTTAGGTCTTACCTTCCAGGACAGCAATCCTGCTAATTCAGTTTAGCAAGAATCTCCCACTCAGATCACCCTGACCTGCCTCCAGCAAGAATCTTGTCAAGTTGATTTATCCAGAATCCTCCCTTACCCCTGATATTATGTTTTTAAAAAAATGATAACAAAATCTAGTACCACCTTTAATTTTGTGAACTCAAGTCCTTTCACTGATGATAGAGCTGTTGGTTTTGCAGCTGATTCTGCTAATTTGTTTGCATTATCAGCCAGGCAAATGCACTTGAGTTTGCATTCTTTTCATAATGCGCCTATACAAATTATACATAGTGTCATATTTCTTTTTATTTACAAAAATAAAAAGTAAAATTGATAGAATGATTTCATTCTCTTTTTGAAACTTTTTTATTTGTATAAATTTAAGGGGTACAAGTGCAGTTTTGTTACATAGATATGTTACACAGTGGTGAAATCTCCGCTTTTAGAGTAACCACCTTGTCAATAATGTACATCGTACC
Source organism: Lagothrix lagotricha (assembly GCA_963574225.1). Lineage (NCBI taxonomy): Eukaryota > Metazoa > Chordata > Mammalia > Primates > Atelidae > Lagothrix > Lagothrix lagotricha. The sequence goes on along the minus strand of CAUYNB010019562.1, from coordinate 141,491 downwards.
CATTAAATAGCTTCTCATCCCTCACCCCCATCCCACACTTCCTGGTAAAAGGGAACAAGGATATCTTTAGGTTATGTTTAAAGTTATTATGATGACTAACAGAGATCAAATGAGAGACTGATTTATTTTGAGTTCAGTGACAAGTGTGTTTATCTAATCCCCAGTACAGGTCATCCATGCTTACTGGATTCACACTGAGAAGCCTACATCTCTTCCAAGGCAAAGAAAAAAAAAGCAATTATTCAATTTGATGTTACGTTTTTTAAAAAATGATAATAAAATCTAGTACCACCTTTAATTTTGTGAACTCGTCTTTTCACTTTCTACTTGCAAACTCAAGTGCCTTTGCCAGGCTGATAATGCAAACAAATTAACAGAATCAGCCGCAAAACCAACAGCTCTATCATCAGTTTATTGTTCATTTACTATTTTGATGAAGTTATAAATCCAGAAAAAATTAACTTTAAAAAAGCAGTAATGCAAAACACTGGGAAAACTTAAAGACGATACTTATTACAGTATGGGGAAAATAATTGTGAAATCTTGAGAAACTAGAAAGCACATGCTTGATCTTTCTGTGTTATCAATAGCTGGTATAACTTGGCTTCTCTTCTGATATGTAATTTTTAGCCACTACATCAATTAAAAGAAACAATGTGCACCAATTCTCTGATAGCCAAATAAAGCAAATCTAGATGGGAGCTACCAGTTTAAGACCTCTACCATAATGTTTGTATCTGATTATGGTATACATTGTCACCCTTGTAATACAGAGTAATGCTTCCAGAGTATCTTTGCCACATTTTGAAAATTATCGTTTTTGTTGCCATGTTTCATCAATTTTTGCCTTTTTGTTCTTAGATATTTTTTCTAAGTCATACATGAACTCATATAATTCTCACAAAACTTATTTACATATAAGATGACTGAAGTAGATGGTTAAGTAATTTGCCCAAATCATACTTCTAGTAAGTCTGATTCCTATAGAAAATCCAATAATTCTGTCTCCAGCATCTGGGCTCTTCACTTCTTTTCTTTAATAGTTAAACTGGTTTAGACTTTATTGTCCTTTGATAGACTACACACACACACACACACACACACACACACACACGTGTGTGTGTGTGTTAGACTAAAATTAAAAATATATTTTAATATTTTTTTTTCAAATTTGAAGGACGTCAAAAGTGATGATTCCAAACCATAAGACTGTAATTAATGAGTATATCCTTATAGAAAGTTAATGGTTCGATTTGTGAGCAGAAAAAAAAATTTATGTTGTTGCTATATAATTGTATAAATATAAGCAGCCACCTCTTAAGATAGTAATTCATTTTGAGATAGAAAGCATAATGTTTAATTATATAAAAAGGGAGAAATTAACACATTTTTCTCTATAAAACTTTCGATAAAAGTAAATTGTTATTATTTTAAATATATTTTAATCTGTATTATAATACCTAAAATTTTGAGCTTATACCTTCAGGAATTTCTTTGCAATAATAAAATATACTAAAATCCAACTGAGAAAAACACATCATTTTTTCTCCACTGCTTTTTATTCTCAATTGTTGTAAACTTTTAAAAATTCTGATTGATTTTTGTGGAGTCACTAGGTAACTGACATGGAAACTTGACTTTTTAGAAAATTATTTTAAAATGTTTGAATGGCCTAACTTGTGTATCCTTTACTAAGAACAAAGTGACAGCTAAAGTCAACTTTTACATATTTGGATTTGGTTCAAAATAACCTATATATCCTAATTTTAGTTTTAAATACTTGACAGCATCGTGGCAGCTCTGTTTTATTGTTTCATTGTTTTTGGATGGAATGTTTTTATGTGTCCTCTACTCCTGAATGCCTTTGAATGTGAGCCCAAGATAAATGTAAATAAATGGGCAAAAATTCCACATAGATATGAAGGTAATTTTACATGTGGTCATCATAAAGGCAACAAAAATTTCACCCAGATTAGAAAAGGCAATTCACATCAAAACAAGGTAATCTTTTTACTCCTGGTGCTCAGATTTCCTTTCTGTATCCTATCATTCTTCAAGGCCCCATCTTTCCTTACCAAACAGGAACTCAGCATGTTTTACTTCTTTGATATCCATTGGTTGCAGTACATATCATTTTTTATATACATTACTTGGTTGAAGGAGTTTAAAATGGTGTTTTCTCAAACAAGATTGGGTGAGTACTAATATCCCCATAATGCCTGAAAGGTACACATATCTGACAATTTCAGGCTATCTCATCAGCTTCGTTTATATTCTGTGTGACAATTTGCATTTCCTTGGAACAATTCGGTCTCCTTTTGAGATTAAGTTCAGTCCACTGTAATTGTTTACCTTTTTCACATACGTTAGGGAGGTTTGGAGCACATCTATTTTTGGTATATAAATGTTTGTTGGGGAAAGAGTTAGGATTGCCCTGATGAGCAGACAGGAATTTTCAAGTGCTGAATAATGGACATTTACCTAAGAGAAACTATGTGATTGCTACATGGATTCCTAAGGCCATACATTAGAAAGCACACCTGTTATACCTGTAATGATAATAGAAGTCACTTCTTGCAGTGTACAAATTGTAATGATATGGATGAGGCTACTTAAAAATGAATAACCTTTTCATCTATATGCAAACTTTATTAGACCTTTAATTTTCTAGATGACATTTACTCCAGATTATTTCAAATTATTTGTGTAAAAATACATATCGGATCAGAAAATGGCAAGCTCTTTCTCAATGCTACCAAATGCCTATGTTTTATGTTCCTCATTATACCCAAATATATGGATAAGTATTCTATTTTGAGTTTACACTGTAGCCTCCTGACAGCCACACAAGTTCCTATAATTTTGTGTAAAAATTCAGTAGTGGAATGTCTATCTTTTAGATGTTTAGGGAGTTGGTATGCATTAACATATTCTCAAATGTGAAATGACTTTACTCAGTTATTCTGAAAACTAACATAAAATACTAAATACCTACAAATGCCCCACTTCCATAGTAACAAGCAAAAGCCTATCCATATTACATTTTTATTATGGATCACTTCCAATGCCAGAAATAGGCAGCAGCAGCAGGCTGCTTGATCAGGTTTGGTAATTGGTACATTATATTCATATGCCCTTTTTCCTGTTTTAATTTGCATTCTCCAAAACCTGAATAGGACTAGATAGATTCACAGTTGAATTCTACAAAACATACAAAGAACTAATACCAATCATCCAAAAACTGCTCCCAAAAATCAAGAAAGAGAGAATTATCTCTAACTCATTCCTCAAGGATAGCATCACCCTGAGACCCAATCAGACAAGGACACACACACAACTACAGACCAATATCTCTGATGAACATAGGTGTAGAATTCCTCAATAAAATACTAGCAAACTGAACCAACAGCACATAAAAAGGTAACACACTACAATGAAGGGATGCAAGAATATTTCAACATATGTAAATCATTAAATGTTATGCATTACATAAGCAGGATGAAGGATAAAAACTATACGATCATTTCTATAGACACAGAAAAAGCCTTTGATCAGTTCAGTACCACTTCATGATAACAGAAGAAAAAAAAATACCTGAACATACTAGGCATTGAAAGAAAAGACCTCAAAATGATAATGGCCATATACAACAAACCTATAGCAAAAATCATACTAAATGGAGAAAAAATGAAAACACTTTTTCTAAGATCTAGAAAAAGACAAGGATGCCCACTTTCACCACTCATTTTCAATACAGTACTGGAAATCCTAGCCACAGCAATCAGGCAAGAGAAAAAAAGAAAAACTTCCGAATCGGAAGAGAAAGTCAAATTGTCAATGTTTCCTGATGATGTAATCTCATATTTAGAAAAACCTAAAGACGGCACCAGAAAACTCTTTAGATTTCATAAAGAATTTGATAAAATTTCAGGATATAAAATCACTGTACAAAAATCGGTAGTACTTCTATACACCAATAATGATCTAGCTGAGATGAAATCAAGAAGGCAATTTCATTTACAAAAGCTAAAAAAAGATACTTAGAAATATATTTAATCAAGCAGAGGACAGATCTCTATAAAAAGAAACTATTATAAAGCACTAATGAAAGAAATTGTAGATGAAACAAACAGATGAGAAAACACCCGATGCTCATGGATCAGAAGAGATAATCTCATTAAAATAACCACACTGCCCAAAGTAATCCACAGATTCAGTGCAACCTCTATCAAAATAACATCATTTTCACAGAATTTTAAAAAATCTTTAAATTAGTATGGAACTAAAAAATAGCCTGGAAGTAAAAAATAGCCTGAATAGTCAAAGCCATTATAAGAGAAAAGACAAAAGCTGGAGGCATCACATTACCTGACTTCAAATTATGTTACAAGGCTATTGTAACCCAAACAGTATGGTACTGGCATTAAGGTAGACACATAGATTAATAAAACAGAATACAGAACCCAGAAATAAAGCAACATATTTAAAGCCAATTAATCTTTGACAAGGTCCACAAGAACATGCATTGCAGAAAAGACACCCTTTATCATAAATGGTTCTGGGAAAATTGGATTGCTCTACGCAGAAGAATAAAACTGGACCCCTATTTCTCACCATAAACAAAAATCAGTTTAAAATGAATTAAAGACAAATGGAAGTCCTGAAACTATAAAAGTCCAAGAAGAAAACAGTAACAACTTCTCTGGACCTTGGGCTAGGCAAAGAATTCATGACTAAGAATGCAAGAACGACAGAACCAAAAATAGATTAATGGAACTTAATTCAACTAAAAAGCTTCTGCACAGGAAATAAATAACAGAGTGAACAGACAACTTATAGGATGCAAGAAAATATTTACAATCTATACCCAACAAGGACTAATACACAGAATATACAAGAAACTTCAACAACTCAGTAAAAACAACAAAAAAATAATCCCACTAAGCAGTGGACAAAAAATCGACATTTTTAAAAAATTTATTTTACTTTTGGTGCATACTATATCTGGCTTTTCTCCCCATGTTATCCCTCCCTACCCCCCTCTCCCTCCCCACCCCCCATTGTCTCTCCCCTACCCCCCACAACTGTCCCCTGTGTGTGATGCTCCTCTCCCTGAGTTCACCTGTTCTCATTGTTCAACACACACCTATGAGTGAGAACATACAGTACTTGGCTTTCTCTTCTTGGGACAGTTTGCTGAGAATGATGGTTTCCAGATTCATCCAAGTCCCTACAAAGGACACAAACTCATCAGTTTTTTATATGTAATATACTATATATTATGCACATTACATAATCTTTTATGTTAATTCCTCTACATTCATATGTATATGTGTATATGCATATATTCACACACACACATTCTCTTATCTATATTAACCTATATAAGGGATCAAGCAGGCCGGGCTCAGAGGCTAACATCTGTAATCCCAGCACTTTGGGAGGAAGTGGGCAGAGTTCCAGACCAGCCTAGCCAACACGGTGAAACCCTATCTCTACTAAAAATACAACAATTAGCCAGGCATAGTGACACACAGCTGTAATTCCAGCTACTCAGGAGGCTGAAGCAGGAGAATAGTTTGAACCCAAGAGGCGGAGGTTGCAGTGAGCTGAGATCGCACCACTGCAATCCAGGCTGGGAGACAGAATGAGACTCTGTTTCAAAAAATAAATAAATAAAATAAAGGACAAAGCTGTATGAGATAATTACTTAGGAAATGCTTTTGAAACTAATAAATCAGGACTTAATTGCACCAAACTTGGAAAAAGAGAAAAGCACCTCAAGGATTAAAGCGATGGTATCATTTGAAGTCTTAGATCTGTGAGTGGGCCTCTATAAATAACAGAGAAGGAACAAATACTCATTTCCATGGTAATCCATGGTACATTATTTCATTTTTGCAATGTTTTGAACAAAGAAAAACAGCATAAATGATCAAAGATCAGCATGTTTTTTTAACAATAAACATAAGCTATAGGCATAGATAGACATGATTCCCAGGTGTCTGTGTGTGTGTGTGTGTGTGTGTGTGTGCGTGCAAGTGTATGAGTCATAATTTTATAAGAATTATCTGTGTTCCAAAATTTAAGAGCATGCAACTTAAAACAGTGTGCCATCTAACCCTGCTCTTTCCAGAGAATAATTTACTTTATAACTGCTTCATCGTGGATGAATTGTTACCAGCTCAACATGGGGCCGAAGACTGAAAATCCCCCAGACAGTAAATATTTCAGGGTCTAATTTGTTTGACTAGCTCTGATTATAATTAGCCTATTTAAAATATGTGATAAAAATTAGTAAATGTCAGTCAAATATACACACACATTGAAGGGAGGGGTGTCATTGTAATACATTTGGAGAAGAGTAAGCTGCGGAGAATGCTCTGAATAGTGACAAGAAATACTTACTGCCTGTCATCCAAGGGATGTCACACGTGGCATTACATTGAAAGGCCACCTTACTCTAAAGCATGTCTCTCAGACCTGCAGCTTCAAACAACAGAGTTGTCAGTACTTCAAAGAGGTTCCATTTTGTAGGGAAAATTCAAGTTGAGAATACTCTCAGAGGTAGGTTAGCAAGCAGAACACTAGTTATTCACATACTGAAAGAGAATATATGGATTTCACATTCTGACTCTACATAGTAAAGCAAATTGCTATCTGAACGTTCTTGGCCATCCTAGGATCACAGCAAAGAAGTCGGTTATAATTAACACCTGATTTCTTTAAAAAATGAATTTCGATCTCTATTTTTGGTATACCAATAGACTTGCCACTTAGGGGAGGCAAGCTAATACTCAAGAAAAAGCCTTGTCCCCCACAACAGTGCCTGAATGAGCACTGACATTTCTGGCCATCAATAAGCTTTCTTTCTGTAGCTGAAAAACCTCTTCTTTCTGGGCACATTTTCCCAATATTCATTGATCTTATTATGGTCAAATCTCACTGGTGTAGGAGATATTTAACAAACCTCGGCATATGTCTTCTTTGAGGAATTAAATATTAATTACAAAGTTTATTTATCATTTAAAAAATCTTACATATTTTTGTACTTATAGGAGCATCTTTCTGTATTACGTGTGTACTCACATCTTGTATTAGAAGCGTTTTAAACAGGCTGATTTATTATTGTCTTTCTACTCAATCAAAAGTGTTTATTAACTTTTTATCTTTGTTTTAGTTTAATAACATAAAGACCAAAAGCATTTCAAAGCATACAGATTTGCCCTGTAGATTAGAGTTAGAAGATCCCTCGCATAATGAAAACCAGAACGCGTCATTTCACATGTCACATGAAGTAGCATGGGACTTTCTGTAGTCCTTTGTGATATACCATCCTGGACTATGAAACAAGACTTGAGTATTTTTAGCCATTATAAAGTGAAGTGGATTCTCAATTTCATAGTGTCTATTAATTAATGTTGATCAGGTTCAGAAAAAATTACCATCTTCTCTGTATTGATTTTAAAAGTCATTTTGATATTGACTAGCCTTCATCATTATGTTAGCCCATAGAGTTGATTCACAATGGTATTTTCCTTACAAATAATTGGCTGAAGTTCAGTAACAGTTGGATGGAGTTTATCAAATTGACTGTGTCATTTACAAAGTCTGTGTGTTTCATTGATTGCTGATCTCCTGTATCATCCTTACAACTGGCTGAAAGGTCACCTTGTCATTGATGAAAGTCAACCAGGAGACAAGGCAACAGGAACTACTGATGGAATCTCTAAAGGAGGAAAATGTAATTGTGATTCATTGTGAAATTACACTTGGGAATGTATTTTAAGACTTCACAGTTGAGCAGTAGTTTAATTTATTTTCTCCTGATTGTAAGCAGGTGTTTTAAAGCCTGCCGCTTGCTAAGGATGCTGCAATGAGAGTTTCTGCATTTTGTTTTGCAGGTGATAGGATGGCACAGTTGAGACAATATGGGCTTTTCCCTGATACTCCTTGCCTTAGCTGAAACCTCATTCTCCCCCAGGACCATTTTCATCCCCAGCTTTTCTCTCTGGAGCAAGATAGTTGAGATGGCTGCCATTTGTTGGTGAATCACCAGTATTCACTTCTCTGTTTGGCATTTCATGGAAATTGCCTCATTTATCAGGACAATAACCCTCTGAGGTTGGCATTTTATACTAGAAGACACAGAGACTCAGAAAACCTCAAGTAAATTATTTAAGGTTAAAAAGCTAGAAAGTGGCAGCCTTTATATTACAAATCTCTAGTTCTTAACTATTTATGTGGCTACTCCCCATGCACTCTAAGACCAATAGATTAGAAATATTGATTTTTCGTTTTCTGGAAACAAGCTAGACTCTTGTCGGTCACTACATTTCCATGCTCTTGTAAAAATATGGTCTTCGAATATCATGCCATTCAGCTAATCTATTCTATTTCTTTATCAATGTCTTTCCTGGGTCTGGTTATTCTTCTACTTCAACTGAAGACTCTGGTTCTGGTTTCTGGAGTTGGAAAACTTTGATATTTTCTTTTATTATGTAAGACAGTCATTTTTCAAACTAAAATTTCTTAAACTTTTCCACAAGGGCTTTCATCTTCACCTCCCCAAACAGAGAATGCATTTAAACTTTGTAAATTCCTGCAAATATTCCACTTATTAAATATGTTATAAAATTATTTTTCAGCTTTATTGGAAACATAATTGGAAATAAATAGAATTATATTTATTTAAGGTATACAAATTGATGTTCTGTTATATATATACATAGTAATAAATTACCACAATGAAGCTAATTAACATATTTTTCACCTTATATAGTTAACATTTTCTTCTTTTCTCTTTCTTCCTTTCTTTCTCTTTCTTCTCCCTTTCTCTATTTTTATTTATTTTCTTTCTCTCTCTCTTTTTCTTTCCTTGGTTTCTTTCCTTCTTTTCTTTCTTTTCTTTCTCTCTCTTTCTTTCTCTCTTTTTTAAATGAGAAAACATAAAATCTCTCCTCTTAGCAAATTTTAACTATACAATATAGTACTGAAACTATAGTAACCATTCTGTACATTAACTCTTCAGTATTTATTCATTTTGCACGTTTCATATTTTGTGCCCTTTGACCAACATAATCTAATTTCCTCTTCCCCAACCCACCCCTGGAAATCACTATTCTACTCTATTTTTACAAGTTTAATTATTTTAATTTTCATGTATAAGTGAGGTTATGCAGTATTTGTCTTTCTGCGTCTGGCTTATTTCACTTAGCATAATGTCATCCAGTTTTGTCCATGTCATCAGTGGCATTTGGGAATGACAGGATTTCCTTCTGTGCTCACCATGTGTACTGATTGCTCTCTCTCACTCCTTCATATTTATTCCTTTGCTCCTATCCTCCTATCCTTGATCTCTTCATTTTACTATGGCCTGACATTTTCTTTATCTATTTTACTTCTCAAATACGGTCTAATAATAACAAGCATAAAAATAAGCACAGTCATAATCACACTATCATTTTTGAAAAGCTAGTATGAGATACTATATAAAGCACTTTATATTATCACATATGGAGCTCAGAGAGGACAAGTTAGCCATTCATGACTACACAGCCAGTAACATGGTAGGATGAAAGTGCAGGTGTGCCTTTCCTGCTCCAAAAGTCCACACTTTTTTCTTTAACTGTGCATTTATACCTCTACAACTTAGACCCATATAATCCACACCTTTAATAAACTCTCACCATTACCAAGAGCTTTCTTATCTCCCTTTCCTTCCTCACCCTTACAATGATTTCAGGGAAATAATTATGTAATCTCAGTTCTTGTAAGTATGACTTTATATATGTTTTATACTTTGACTTTAAGTTTAATCTGCTCTTGAAATAATAGACATAAATATTTAACCAACTATTTTTGACTAAGAGTTTTATTTCATTTTGTTGTAATAATAGGCTTATTTTTATGTCTCTGCCTCTAAAATATGAGTTCTGAGGCCAAAAAAAATTGTTATTATTTTCATTATCGCACAAAGTACACACAGGTTACTCATGACTATTACTTACTATTAGTTAATGAATAGATACATATCACATATTAATGATTACTGATCAGGTCATTAAATCTGAAATTCTGTCATTGTGATTGGTGTTGTTCTTATACTATCTGAGTGAATCTGTAAAATTCATCTTATTTATCTGATTCTCAGTTTTCCTCTTTGTAAATTAAAAATAATATCAGCCTATTGCTATCAAGATTAATTATATTTAAAAGATATTTATAAGATGAAATCGTCATGATTATGAACATACTATATGAAAAATAAATATTTCTAAGATGATCAGCAGCTAATATTAGATAAATTTGTCTCTTTATCATCATACAGAGGCAAAAGCATATGGATGAATGTAAGACAGCAAATATTTAACAAATAGTTACTGAACACTAAATAGTGTTTTGCAATTTTCTTTTCTTTTCTTTTCTTTTTTTTTTGAGATGAAGTCCCACTCTGTCGCCCAGCCTGGAGTACAGTGGCATGATTTCAGTCCACTGCAGCCTCCATCTCCTGGGTTCAAGTGATTCTCCTGCCTCAGCCTACCAAGTAGCTGGGCCTACAGACACATGCCATCATGCCTGTTTAATTTTTTTCTATTTTTAGTAGAGAGGAGGTTTCACCATGTGTGCCAGGCTGGTCTCCAACTCCTGACCTCAGGTGATCTGCCCGCTTCGGCCTCCCAAACTGCTGGTATTACAGGCATGAGCCACCATGCCCAGTGTGTTTGGCAATTTTCTAAGTGATGGAGACATGCTGTGATAATATATTTCCAGCTCACAGGGAGTGGACCATCTACAAAAAGTACATCCTTGTGTTCTTTTCACTAAAGCCTGCAAAATTCCATTCTACTTCTGTGTGAATCTGTGTCATATCAAAAAATGGCAAAAAGACAACATAAAAAAACAATATACTTTCACGATGAGTAGTTATGCATACTGACATTTTTCTTCAAGTAATCCTGATTTTATTATTTTAAGCCACTGGGCTTAGACTTTTGTAATTGTCTTTAAGTCTTGTAAACATTGTTTTTTCGTTTTCCCATGAGTTTTTATGACTATAGCATATACTGAGAATTTGGTGGGATTTTTCATTAATAAAAGGAATACATTTCACATTGTTTTTAGGGGGTTCAGTATATGCCTGATTCTTTCTCTCTCTCTCTCTCTCTCTCTCTGTGTGTGTGTGTGTGTGTGTGTGTGTGTGTGTGTATCTTTCTCTCTCTCTCTCTCTCTCTTTCTCTCTTTCTCTCTCTCTTTAAAGCACATTTACAGTATGAAGCCTGGACACTCTTTCCTCCATACCATGGGGGTGGAATGGAAATTGATGAAATATAACATTTGCATTACCAAAACTTTGCAAAACAGTTTTGCTTCTATTTTCTTCTAAAACGCAATGCTGATTTTAAAACAGTTCCACATATATTTAAAAAGGAAAAAGACAGTTTGCCTAAAAATTATTTGAGGACAGAGATGGGCAGTTTTGTCAAGTGAAAGGTGTGTATGGAGAGGATAACAACTATTTTCTCAAAAACTTGGTCAAGTAACTTACATGTATTTCCAAACTTAGTCTTCATAATAATCCTGGGAAGTGGGTTGTATTGTTATTCCTATTTTTTGTTACCAGATGAGTAAATGAAGGCTTTGTTGGATACAATTAATTGTCAAAGGTGTAACTGTTAATAAGCACTTTAGTCAGAATTGAAACTGAGAATTAAGTTTAGTTAGTTTTAAACTTAGAGATAAGACTCTGAGATTATCATTGAGATAAGACCTTGTTGTTTCCCAACCTAAAAAATCTACCGGACTGATGTTTGTGAGGGGGCCGAGTGCTGGTGGCTCAGGCCTATAAATCCCGTACTTTGGGAGGCCGCGGCCAAGGCAGGCAGACTGCTTGAGGTCCGAAGTTTGAGATCAGCCAAGGAAACATGGTGAAACCACATCTCTACAAAAAACTACAAAAATTATCTGGGCCTGGTAGCACATGCCTGTTGTCCCAGCTGCTTGGGACACTGAGGTGGAAGGATAGCTTGAGCCTGGGAGGCAGAGGTTGCAGTGAGCTGAGATTGCGCCTCTGGACTCCACCCTGGGTGACAGAGGGAGAACATGTCTTAAAAAAAAAAAAAACTGTGTGTGGAAAGGAGTGTTTGTGGTGTGCAAAAGAGTGTTTTTAGTGTTGACAGGAAACTGTATGTAAAGAGAAAAAAAGAGAAAATTTTAAAAATAAGAAAAGGAGACTACAAGGCATACCAGAGTGGATTCACATGTATTTTTCTTTTTGTAAACTTAAGCAAGATTATGGCAGTTAATAAGAAAAATTTTGAAGATAATGTTCTATCAAGAGGAAGAGAGAGCAGATACCACATCACTCTATTTGTAATTCTTTTGTGAGAATAATGGGAATCATAAAATGCTTGAAACAGCAAAACCTTAAGGAAAAATATAACACAGATACAGAAAATAGCTAAAGTGAAGACAGAATCATGAAGCTTTTACAAGTAACAATCTCAGGCTTTTCAACTAATGACAGAGAGAATTTAGAAATTCAGTGACATTTGAATTCAACAGCTAGGCCCACAACAGAACGTTTGTTACTAGTGTTCACGTGGGATGAGTTCTTCAATGGAAAGAACCAAGGGAGAGATTAATAGGACCTGCTCATTGAGCCATTAATACTCACTGATTTAATGGAAAGAATAGATTTACTTGTCTCTACAAATGCAATGTGATATTACTGCAAGCAAAGGGCTTTAAAGTCAAACAGACTCCAGTTCAACTACAGGCAGTATTGCTATGTGACCTTCTCAGGTTAGTGTCTTTTTCTGAATCTCAAACCTTTTGTCTTCTAAACATAAGGAATTAACCAAGATGAAATGTTAAGAGTCAAACACAGAAATTGTTATACATTAAACCTCAATATACTGATTTCGCTTATGCTTTCATTTGTGACACTGTGTAATGAGCTCATGAGATAGTTCCTACTCAAAAGATGATAAAATTTAGAGGGAGGGCAAAGCACCAGTATCAGATCAGCTACCTTAGCATTGGAGCAGACTCATGGAAGCTTCTCATGATACATGTGTTAACCCTTGGGAGTTTTAAGGGGAAGGGCTCCAGGAAAGAGGCAAAGTTGCCCAGGGAGGATCAACATTTAGAAGGCTATTTTCAACTGGTAAAGACATTTTTCAACATTTATGAGCAAGCATGATAATCTTGTATGTTCTCACTGATTAAATTAACATTAAGTAACATTAAATCTGGATTTATGTGAACTGACTGGTAAATCAAGTCATGACTTAATTGCTTTGATTTACATTGTAGCAATTCAACATCCTCACTCCCACTGTGAGTGTGTATGTGGGGGAATGTGTGCATATGTGTGTCTCTGAGCATGTACTTGTGGTGTTTCTCACAGGACTTACTTTGTAGCTATCCACAAACAGGTGAAATGCTCAAACAGTGTATGTTACATAATGAAATCAAATATACCAGAGTTTAGTGACTCTGGAACCACATTCTGGTTCGGTCTGGTAACACGACAATGATTTTAAAAAGGAGTCACCCTTCAACAACATACTTCAGCATTTTGACATTTTCAAAGTGCTTTTGCAGTTTTTGACCTACAGAACAACATAAAAAAGTAAGCAGTGTAGGAAGCTAATAACTTACAAATTATTTTCAGGTGATTTTCCTCAGTTGCAAATATTAACACTGAGCAAAAAGAAGTAGGTATGAGCATTGTCTCCTCTTTAAATATTAGAAAATTTAGAAGTAGGAAGATATAATACCTTGACAAAACTGAAAATGAGACTCAAGATCCCTGTACTGAAAAAACAAAGTTTACTTGAACATAAAATTTTAAAATAAGAGATCTTTCATTTGTTGAGTTAAAAATTCTTAATGAAATTTTTATGGCAAAAATCTGTAAATGATTATTCCCCCACAGTCAGAAAGTACACAAATACTGGAATGAAATTCTCATCCTAAAATTTTATTTCAGTTGACTGTTTTCTGTGGAATTACAGATAATTAGATTTTGGCTTTAGACTCACTAACTAAAATGTATCTATTTAATTAAGCTGGAAACTAGAATCCACAAAGTACTTCTGGCATTAGAGAAAACAATGACAAGCTTTCCAAATGAGAAACAGAGAAGAATAGAAATAGAAATAATCCTTATGTTAGCATTCACAGCTCCAAAAATACTTATATAATTTTTAAGAATTACTACCTATTTTGAATATACAGTTGGCATTCCTTATCTGCAGGTCCTATATCCATGGATTCAATTAGAAGTGGATCAAAAATATTTTTTTAATTGCATCTATACTGAACATGTATAGACTTCCTTATCATTATTCCTAAACAATGCAGTATAACAAATATTTACACTGTAGTAGATATTATGTAATCTAGGGATGATTTAAAGTATACAAGAGAATGTACATAGATATATGCAAATACCACATGATTTTACATCGGGGACTTGAGCATCCTCTGCTATTGGTATCTGTGGAAGGCACTATAACCAATCACACATAAATACTGAGAGACAGCTCTACTAACTACAGTTTTTATACTACTGCTTTTCCTATAATGTGGTCTAAAAAGCTCTAGCATTTTTTTTTCATGCAATTAAATGTCAGGAAGCCCAAATAATTTATTTATTAAAAAAAAGTGTGCAAATGTCTTTCAAGTACAAGGCACTAGGATAGAGGTTTTAAGGATAAGCAAATTCTGGTCTCCTTTCTCAAGGAGCTGGGAGTCTAGTACAGTAGATAATGCAAATGTATGTAAAAGAAATCTCATTTAAAATGCTGAGTTGGCCCCCTGGGAGGGTGGTGACACACACCTATAATTCCAGTATTTTTGGAGGCCGAGGCAGGAGGATTGGATGAAGCCAGGAGTTTGGGATCAGCTTGGGCAATGTAGCAAGATCCTGTCTCTACAAGAAACAAATAAAAAAAAAAAGTATTCAGGCATGGTGGTGCACATCTGTAGTCTCAGCTACACAGGAAGCTGAGGCAGGAAGTTAGCCTGAGCCCAGGAGTTTGAGGTTGCACCATGCCATTGCACTGCAACTTGGGTGAAAGAGCAAGACCTGTCTTTAATTAATTAATTAACACAAAGTTATTAGAATTACAAAAAAAATAAATAAATAATAATTTTTCAATAATATAATGAAAACTTCTAGTTGAAGCACGATGGCAAGTTTCATGAAGAAATTTTCATTTTGTAGAATGAAAAATTGCATAAATAACCCAAGGATGCTCAATAATCAGTGGTATAAAACTAGGTGTATTCCATTTCCAAAACATGGGAATAGATGTCTTTGTGCCTATTTCTCCCACAAAATTCAACTAAAAGCCCTGGCCATTATATATAAAACAAACACAAGACTCTGAAAGGTGAAGGGAGGAAAGCAGACTGACTGATGAATCTAGAACTCAAAGAAGTAAATACTGTGTAGTTAAGATTTCTTTTTGTCTCATGTATCTCAAAACTTGGAACTGAAGAAGATCCAACTCAGAAACTTGTAAGATACAGACAAATAGAAGCTCCAACAGAAGTATGTTGTCTCTAATAAAATAATTAGAAACAAGAGGAAAGCCTCACAATGGCAAAAGTACCAGCAATAACCTCTCTACTCAAGTGTAGCAAATAAAAAATAGTGGCTCCACTCCAACTCATGCAAACAAAGGCCCAGTGGGCAGTCTGACCACCACTCTCATGAGGCACCCCAGACTGGAAATATGGTGATATCAGAGAAGGCTAAGTAGGGATTTGGGACTTTCACCCCTACAGACATTGATAACCCCTCCTCAAGGTGTTAGCGAAGATCTTTTGGGAAGCCTGAACTTATATCCTATCTAGCAGATCTTAGCTGTGTTGCTGCCACATGTGGCCTAGTGGAGATTCAGGACTTTCACCACTGCCCAGAGATTTAAAGGCTACATTCTCCCCACCCCCTAATTGGTATCAGTGTAGGCCAAATTGATAGTGAAAACCTTTACACATGTTCAGCAATAATGAGGAGTTCCCTTCTTCCCTAGGGTGTCAAGGGAGGTCTGCTGGGAAA
The DNA here is from genome assembly GCA_963574225.1 of Lagothrix lagotricha. Lineage (NCBI taxonomy): Eukaryota > Metazoa > Chordata > Mammalia > Primates > Atelidae > Lagothrix > Lagothrix lagotricha. The sequence continues at coordinate 125,416 of CAUYNB010019562.1, read as the reverse complement.
CTGGTACCTCTTCCACTGTCTGGCAGTAGTAAGTAATAAGGTATTTTTCTCTTACTATCAGAGGAAGGCAGTTAAAATAGATGGCTTAAAAAAGACCTAGAGTTTCATAACATAATACCCCAAATATCCAGGTTTTAATCACAAATCACTATCATACTAAGAATCACTGAAATCTCAACTGAATCAAAAAGAGAATTAATGGCAATATCAAGATAACAGATATCAGAAATATCTCACAAAGACTTTAAAGAAGTCATCACTAAAATTCTTCAATGAATAATGATGAACACACTTTAAACAAATGAAAAGAAAGGAAGTAACAGCAAGTCAGGTAAAAAGTAGAGAAAAAATTTGATTTTTATAACTAAAAATACAGAAAAAAACGAAGTTAAAAATTCAACAAATAGGTTCAAATGCAGAATAGAAGTTACAGAGGGGAAAAACAGTCAACATGAAGATGGATAGAAATTATCCAATTTAAACAAAACAAAGAAAATAGAAAGAAAAAATAGCATAGCCTCATCATGAACATCAGGAACTCCTGAGCATATGATGACACATCTACTACCTCTGTTTCAACAACTGATAGAATTAATACACAGAAAATCTACGAGAATATAAAATATAAAATAGTTCAATGCCATCAATGAACTGGAACTAATCAATATTTATACAACATTTCTCTAACAAAAGCAGAATACATTCTTTTCAAGTAACCATGAAACATATACCAAGATATTCCATGTTGTGTGCCATAAAACAAACCTCAACCAAAGATTGCAATTCTCTCCAAATTGATATACAGATTTAATACAATTCCTATCAAAATCTTAGGAACATTTCTATAGATGTAGACATGCATGTGGAAAGGCAAGGGATGTAAACTAGAGAAAATGATATTGAAAATAAGAATAAGGTCAGAGGTATCAGTCTACCAGATTTCCAGACTTAATATACAGCTATGTAATTAATAATGTGTGGTATTAGTGGAAGCACACACACACAGATCTGTGTATCACCAAAGACAACTCAGAAAGAGATACAAATAAGTATGTTCAACTGCATTTTTACAAAGGTGAAAATGAAATACTATGGTGGAAAGATAGTCTTTTCAAGAAATGATGTTGAGGAAATTGAATATCTATGGTCAAAAAATCAACGCATACACACACGCCCCCAAAATACCACCAAACAACAACAACAAATTAAAAATTGTCGACTTAAAGCCCATACTTTATTCAAAAATTAACTCACAATGGGTCATGGACTTAAGTATAAACAAACAAACAAAAACATAAGGAAAAAGTGGGGGGAAATCTTCTGGATCTATGACTACTCAAAGAATTGGCACCAAAACTATTATCCATAAAAGAAAAATAATGCTAATTTGTCTTTCATAAATATTGAAAATTTTGCCTCTGTGAAAGACTCTGTTAAGCGGGTGAAGAGAGGTGAAAGCTATAAACTGGTATATAAGGGTGAAACTATATACTAGTAAAAAATATTTGCCAACTACATATGCCACAAAGGAGTTGTACCAAGAGTATATAAAGAGCTCTCAAAACACTACAATAAAAGAAAAAATAGAGCAACCAAACTAGGAAATGCACAGAAGAAAGACTCAAAAAGACATTTCACTAATGAAGCTATACAGATGGCAGTTAAGCACATGACAAAATGTTCATCATTATTCATCAGGAAAATGCAAATTAAAAGCATAATGAGGTATTACTATACATCTGAATGGCTGAAATATGTATATAATATACATATGAGATGTAGATATATATAAATCTAAATGGCAAGGACGTGGAGAAGCTGGATCACCAATACTTTGTTGATAGAAAGGTAAAACATTACAACTGATCTGGAAACTGCTTAACAATTCTGCTGAAACTAAACATGCTACTACTGTACAACCAACAATTACATACTCCTGGGCATCTATCCCAAATAAGTGAAAAATTATGTTCACATAGAAACTTGTTCACAAATGCTCATAGCATTTGTATTGATAATAACTCCAGAACTGGGTAAAAAACACATATCTTTCAACAGCTGAATGGCTAAACAAACTGGTGCATCCAAATTCTCAGCAATAAAAAGAATAAACTATGATTCAAGCAACAATTTGGATGACTTTCCAGAGAATTACACTGGATAAAATAAAATGTCAAATTTAAAAGCTTATTTACAATATTATACTATTTATAAAGCATTCTTTAAATAACCAAAATGTAGGCATTGAAAAGAGATTAGAGGTTGCCAGGGATGAAGAATGGCGTGCGTGGGTAAGGTAAGGGGGTATGACCATAGAAGAGCAGCGGAGGATCACTGTGATGATGAAACCGTTCTGTATCTTGATGGTCTCAGTGTTAACATCCGGGTGATACCGTAGTTTTGTGAGATGTTATCATTAGAGAAATTGGGTGAAGGTACATGCAATTTCTTTGTATTACTTCTGCATATATATATTTATAATTACCTCAAAATTAAAAATAAGATTTATTAAATAACTACATCCATAAAATGCATTTTGAAATCAATAACAAAATTACTTGGGATTTCAAAATTGAAATTTCAACCTTTTTTCTTAATGACAGGCTATAAACTTTAACTCTTGAAGCTAGAAGAGGTTTAACATATAAATCTCTAGTATGATTATATTCCATTAGCACTGTTCTGGATGCTTGTGGTAGAAATACGCATGAGGCAGATAAAGTCTGTTAGGTTCAGATAGAAATTATAAAGAAGTAATCAAATCAACAAGGGGATTTTAAATAATAATGTGTACAAAGGTAAAGAAAGTAAAATAGTATGATACTGTGATGATAATGGGTAGGAACAGGAAGAGAATCTACTTTAAAGTGGGTCAAATAACGGCCTTCTGAAAATGCAAAAGATTGGACTACATGTCCTTCTCTAGCTTGAGGAAGAGTTTTCCCAAAAGAGGGAAAATTCAGTACAAAGATCTAAATCAGGAATAATTTTTATGCATCTGAGGCATAGAAAGAGCACTGTGGCCACAACAGAGGGAACACAGAAGAAAAAGGTAAAAGGTGACATCTGAGAGAGAAGCCATGTAGAATATGCAGAGACCTATTTTCCAGACTTAGAAATTCAAATTTTACTACTAGTGATGATAAAAGGCTTTTCAAATTCTTTTTAGGGGGTTAAATGAACTGATGTAAATGGAATATTTCAAAATGTATGAAGATTATAGGTGGCCCAAGAGTGAAAGTAGGAGGATCAGTTAAAGTAATACAGAAGTTCAGAAATAGATGATTGTAGTTTGAATCATGTTAGGAGAGAGAGTAGAGATGGAAAGAAGTTGATTAACTATATGTTTTCTGGAACAGAGATTTACCAAAAATGGAATGGACTGGATGGTAGAAAGAACCAGGATTCAAAGATGATTTGTATAATAGATATTTTTAAAGAAAGAGGCTTTATGATAGCATTCATTCAAAAATCTATTCACCAAGCATCTATTATGATTTATTAAGTCAATCATATGACAATGTATGGTACTGGACAATGAATGAGTTTAGAGTAGCAAGAGAAACATGCTCATAAACACAACTGATGGAAACCTTCCACAAATGTAAATAGAGCACACACCAAAGAGTTGGCAGTTAACTGTGCTTCGGAGATTAGGATCACCTCTAAATTCCCTGATAAAATGTTTTCACTGGACATTTAAGATGCACAGATGTTTTTGCATATGCAGAGAGGGCATTTTTGAAAGATTTAATATACAGCTAGTTATTCTGGAAAAATGAGAAATATTTTCTGAATGATAGTTCAGTGACTGAGCATTATCCTCCTTGTAATTTCTCTTTCTTTCCTTCTTTTTTAAAAATAATAACTTCGTGTTCTCTCTCTCAAGTTATTAAGTCATTAATACTTATTGTTCATCATCACGTTTTCTGTATTTGGATTTTAGAGTCAACTAATTCTAGGTTTTTGTTGTTTCCTCCCACGTACATTTCCAATTCAATATGCCCAGGTCTTTCTTCCAGAAGAATGTTAACTGGGACTTATTAATTACAAAATTTTCCCACACTCCAAGCTGAAATAATGAAAAAAAGAAAGGTAAATGTAGTGACTTTTAAAATTTATCTACGTATACTCATTATTTCATTTTATCGTGTCATTTTTTACGGTTTTAAAATTACCTATGATAGTTTTAAATAGATTAGAAAAAGAAAGAAGTGTGTGGGCATGCGAGTATGTGTGTGTGTGTGTGTATGTGTGTGCGCCTGTGCACCCATGCACATCCACACACACACCTGCATTCACAAGTACAATGTGTGTATGTTTTAATACTCTTTCCTGGTCAAATATGAAAGCATCACTTCATTGTCAGATAGAATTCACCCCTTTATCAATATATGAAATTTCATTTGTTCTTAGAATCGGTAGGACAGAAAACACTACCAACAATGGGAATAGATTCACGATCCAGTAGCTGTTTTGGCGTTGAGATACAGTAAAGGGTCTCCAGGTAACTAAAAAGGAAGTTAGAGAGGGAGAAATAGCTACCGAAGATCTTCTCTCTAAATGTTTATTGTGAAGTTCTAGGTAAGAGTTGGCATGGACGTTTTTTTTCCTGTGGATTCTTCACAGGATTCTTCACAGATGCTGTAACTGCTTGTTTGCTAAACATCTGTTAGTACCACGAGGGTTCCCTAACAGCAGGAAGCAAAGATCAAGAGAAAGAACTTCAAAAGTGGGTAGATGTCCATTGAAGAAAGGAAAAGATGCACCTCCCTGAAGAAAATTAAAGAAACATGTCCAATGGACACTTTATCTATCTTTACAAGAATATGCCTTTAAAATGTCTCTTATAATCTGTCTGCACAGGGGAAACTAAACACAACTCATCACGTAAAGAAAATGGATTCGATTATGATTAATGTTATTATCCACTTGGAATGTTTATACCCAGCAGAAAGCATGTGAATCAAGTGTTCATCTATTTATAGATATCTTCTTAATCATCAATTATCTTTAAAAGTAGGGTAAGACTAGCCCTATTCACAAAATTGTAAGAGTTTGTGAGCAAAGTTGAGATCTAACCATACTTCAGAAAGGAAAAACTGATACCAATGGCTTACTTTCAATATAAACATAATTCTAATAGAAACTAAAGGTAAATCACATTTAATGGGATCATATCATGGGAGAATGATTCTTCATTCCAAAGAATATTAATTTATAAAGTCATGATTTGGTCTAATTTTTCAAATAAAGAAACTTTTAGTCAACTCTAGAATTTTGTTTAATTCTCATGTCACAAATATCTAAAATGCAACGTTTTCAAAACTAAAATTAACTTCCATCAAACCCGTTCCTCCACTCCATTTTCTATCTCTGATAACGATCCTACCACTAATTTGTCCAAGTGTGAAACTCTATAATCCAAATTAATTTCTCCCTTTCTTTCCCTTTAACCCCATGCCATCCAAATGATCATTACATCTATCAATTCCATGCTAAATTTAATTGAGTTTGAATTTTTTTTTCTAGCTCCATAACTATTCACTGTATCAACTCCCTTCCTTCTTTCGAATTTCCTAATTTTATCCTAAATGGTTTCTCTTGCTCACGTTTATTCAATACATGATCTTTTGAAAACATAAATCCTAAAATACTTCTTCCTGAAATCATCAGTGACATGTTTTTCAAAGTTTAAACTTCTTGGCATAACAAACATTGTCTGACTCAAGACTATATTTATATTCCTTATCTCCTGTGATTAATTTAATATTTCAATCACTTCCTAGATATGCCATGCTCCTGTGAGAGTCAGTTTATATAAATTACAGTTACATCTCTTTGCATCCCCTTTCTTGTTTGTATAATCCCCTTTCTTATTTGTATAATCCCCTTTCTTATTTGTATATCTTGGCTTGGTGTGAGAAGTAAAAGAGTTAATCAATATCTGGCACTTAATAATATGCAGGTCACGTGTTGAAGGAGTGCTCAGTAAATGCTAGATATGATGATGATAATGAATGACTATGATGAAGAAAAATATCTCCACAGTTTTATAAATTCCATTTTTACTTTCCAGTAACTGTTTCTCTTTCCACCATAGTTTTGTAATTGCCAAACGCTGACTCAATGTCTCTTTCACACAATCTAACAAGTCCTGTCTGAGTTCACCTACATTTATTAGAGTGTATATCACATTGAAACATGAATATTTATACTTTTATTAGTGTGCAAATATTTATATCTTATATATCTGTCTGTATATATATCATTTTCCCATGATACCCCTATATATAATAGGGGTAAATGGTACTTAATGAATTTTATGAAGATCAAATGAATTAGATATGTAAATTCATTTGAATAGTGGACTGCACAAGCATTTTTGTTATTGTTTTGCTTCCTTAAGCTTTGAGTTCCTTGAAGGTGAAGGCTGGCATTATTACAGTCTTAGTAACTAGCACAATCTTGGCACACAGTAAAAGTTGAATATTTTTGAATGAATAATTCAAACATTTTAATTTTACAAGATTTAGAAATGCAATACAAATAAAAGTCACCTATATGTTACTTCAGATAGCCAAAAAAAAAAAAAAAAGCTATGTCAAGTAAGGGACATTGTAAAAATTTAAGACCTAAAACATACCATGTAGATATGACCCTGGTTTAATCATATTAAAAAAGAGTCTTAAATCCTCGAAATATCATTAAAAGAGGGACAGTGGGGGGTGGGGAGTTGGGGAGGGATAGCATGGGGAGAAATGCCAGATATAGGTGATGGGGAGGAAGGCAGCAAATCACACTGCCATGTGGGTACCTATGCAACAATCTTCCATGTTCTTCACATGTACCCCCAAACCTAAAATGCAATAAAAAATATATATATATAAAAAAATAGCTCCCATAGCCAAGTTATCTGTTAGTGCTGCCACCATCCCACATCCTAGCATGGTTGCTCAAAATACCCCAAGGGTCCATATAGAACAGGCTTTGAGCTTCAGATATCTTTGGCAAGAAAGAACCTAACTCCTCACTGACTGGTGAAGGAGCCTGTGGAGGTGAAAGTTGAAGCTGGGATGAATGTGTGTGTGTGTGTGTGTGTGTGCGTGCGTGTGTGTCCCTCCCATTCCCCACCTCACAGCAATGGTACATTTCTCGAGCAGTTCTAGTGCCAACACTATGCTAGCATGACACATGCAATGCCCCAATTCTTCATCACATCCTGAGGAAGCAGCTACCAGTGTGATCCCCATTTACAGATGGAAGATACAGAGCCATAGGCATCTTAAGGGCCACAGCCACACAGTTCCTACATAGTGGAGTTGCGATTTGAACCAAGGTATCAGAGTCTGCACCCTTAACCACTACCACACTAGATTCCCAACACTGTCCCTCACAGCCTGCATGCTTGGCCTTTGCTTGACTCCACCCTCATTTCCTTCTGGAAACCCTTAGTCCCTCCTCCCCAGGGCTGTGTGACCTGTGTATCTGTGATCACTATAGTCGTTCTCCCAGAAGGCATTCTTCTCCCTTAGCGTTGCTGCCCAGAGAGATGGTTCCCGCGAAATGCCTGCAGTCTTATCACCTCTTCCTTATCCAGCCTGGACAGCCTGTTTTCCAACATGCTTTATTTCTAGAAACTGTAACAATTCAGTAATTACCATACATCTTGGGACTTCCACGTTAAATTGCCCACGATTCCTTGGTTTTCAAGACACACTGGTGTTACCATCTTACTGGTATGGTGTCTTGAAGGGATAGGCCACCTAGTGGTGAATGGGATCAGGAGTGGCCTGGTGGCTACACCAAGAGACAAGGTGTTCGTAAGCCTCTAATCTCCCTGAATCACCTACCTTGATACGTCCCCTAGGCCATCTTAAGCATGCTGTTTTGAAGTGCCATGTGCCTTTTATCCATGTGAGACTTCACCATCCTAATGAATGGCACATAGCAGGTGCAGATCAGGCCTCAGATCTGAATCCTGGGTCTTGCCTATCCTCCCACTGGTCAACCTATTACTCAGACTCCAAAGCACAGGAATCCCTTTTGTTTCCTGGATGTGTTTCTCTTTTGACAGCACAAGCACATTTACCGACTCATTTAATCTTCCCAACACTCATTGTAAGGACTACGAGGCATGGAGAGTGGAAGGGCCTTTCCCTAAGGCCACATCCTTCCTTTTAAGAATATTTGAAATCTGTATCATTCTGCCCAATTCCTTAGCATGGAAACAAGAGAGGAGTTCTTTTTATGTATTTGTTGTTATTTGCAAGTCTGCCTCTAATATCTGGCAGTTGCCCTGAGCTGCTGACTGGCAGTAGTGAAAACAAGGGTCTGCCTGCCTGTCTAGGAAGAGGAAAAAGGAGAGACTAAGGGAGGAGCACAAAGGAGAAGGGCACTTGGTGGGCACGGTGCAGGAGCTCAGTGGTGCCTGTCAACGACATGGACTGAACGGGTGGAGTGGAGTGACATGGTGGCGCATGTGCCACACTGGCCTGTGTTCTTCCCCACGCTCTGCTGCCAGCTGTCATCACAGCCTGAGCTGCTTCCAAACAGCGTGAATGGTTGGTGAAGTACCATCTAATCTTCTTCCTGCCCCAGCCCTTCTTCCTTGAGGAAGAGTGATGGAGCCACTTAAGTGGCCAGTACATGGTGGAGACTTTAAATATTGTTTTACTCACAGGCATCAAACTTTATTGAGTATGAATACACATGCAGAAAGCAGAATTGGACAGGAACTTAGGACACACTCTTGAGTCAGAAAGGCCTGCCTTTAAATCCCACTTCTGTTTGTTTTAATTATCTTGGTCCATTTACTTAACTTCTTTGAGCCTCATGCTCTCCATCCATAAAATGGGAATAAGAATAATTTCATTACCGGGTTGTGAAATGACCTAAAACCACATTTTGAAAGCATTTGGTCTACTGTTAGCTACACAGTGGTTTTTCAGTAAATTATAACCCTTATTATTTTTATCCTAGAGCTATTGTGAGCTTGCTGATAGCTTTACTGCATCCCTGTTCTTCCACAATCCTAGCCCTCAATTACTCTGCTTCCAGAAGGAAATTCTCTGCTGTTGGAAATTCTCTGATTCTGGTTCCCCAGAACCAAACACTCCCACAGAGACTGACCAAGCAGCCTTTTTTGAGGCCAGTAACGTTCCTAGAGCAGTGACGTCATAAACCTGGGCCTTCATTGCATGCAACACCTTGGCACATGTGGCAATTGATGGCAGGGTGGAAAGTTCGTGCTCTCTGGATAGGATCACATATGGCAATGACATCACATGTCCGTACTTCCTGGCACCTCCAGCAGAACAGTGCCAGGTAGAATGCCTTCTCTTCACTAACTCGACACCACCTGCCCCAGTGAAGGCTGTACAGTGTAGTGATGTGGCATGAAGGCTCTGGCATCAAGCTATGTGGGTAAATCCTGTTGCTACCACCCTGCATGACTGTGAGCAAGTTGCTTAACCTTTCTGTGCCCCAGTTTCTTTACCTGTAAATTACGGCTAATAATAATATTTAATATGTAGCTTATAGAGTTGTTGTGGGGTTTAAATGAGACGATGTGCTTTGCAGAGTACTAGGGATAGACAAGTGCCCGATCAGTATCAGGTAACAATGCAATATGAGGTGGGGAGTCACCTTTACCTCCTGAGCAGCAGAGAACCCACCTCTGGTCTCCACTAGAGCTTTGTCCTCAAGCTTTCTGAAGGCCGTATCCTGTGGATGAGCTGTAACCGGCTCCTACTGGAGCAGTGGTCACTGGAGCCAAATCCAGAGCTCACCAGAAGACCAGCCCTTTCCAGGCTTCCCAAGACCCACACTGTACTGTAGTGGCCCTGCCAGATGACCCCAGAAGCCCCTGGCCTGGACCAAGGGAGGATGAGCCATAAGCAGTGGGATGGGCTTCATTGCAAGCAGTGGATGGGGTTCATGGAACCCTCAGGGTACAAGAGGCTGAAGATTCATATTCTCACTGGAATAGCAGCATACTGCCTTGGCCCACACTGACCAGCATAACTTTCAAGGCCACAGAGACTTCGGGCCCTCACTCCTCCACATTCCACCTCAGCCTTGGGACCTTGTAGAAAATCAAGGAAGAATACCGTAAATGAGTCTTCTGGGAATCTTCTGTACTTTAGGTTTACCTTCTGACTTTTCTGGGCCTTCTGGGCTCAGGGATGGAAGGTCTGGGGAGGTTAGAAGGGAAGGCACTGCTTATCATTAGTTAATAAACATATTGAAAAAGAACCCTCTGATCGCTTGTATCACTGGGAATCCCTTTAACTGAGGCTTACCAGAGCCCAGGGGCATGGTGAAGCTGTTGGAAATTTAAAAACAAAGGCATTGACCTCAGTATTTATAATGAAGAGAGCTAAGAAATTATCTAGTACAGTCCTTCTGTTCTGCTGATGCTGAGATAGAAATATTCACGTATTTGTTCCATCATTCATTTACTCACCAAACATTTGTTGAGCTTTACTATGTCAGCGTTTTTCAAACTGCAGGACACAATCTGTGAATATGACAGGGAATCACTTTAGTGAGCCACAGCCAATATTCTTTTCAGAATAGAACACAAGAGAGTAGAATATATCAAAGTGTCTCACACATGGAAGTGTAGTTTCATGCAATTTTTGTTTTAGATTTATATACATGGTGGGGAGATATAAATGAAGACTGTATCTCATAGTCTGGTTTGCTCTGTTCTTGATCAAACACAGTTGAAAAACATTGTACATTGCATCAACCCTGCTGTACATAAGAATAACCTGGGGCCAGGTGCAGTGGCTCACGCCTGTAGCCTGTAGTCCCAGCACTTTGGGAGGCTGAGGCAGGAAGATCACTAGAGCCCAGGAGTTCAAGACCAGCCTGAGCAACATCGGGAGACCTCACCTCCACAAAGAATTTTTTAAAATTAGCTGTATATGGTGGCACGCACTTGTGGTCCCAGCTACTCAGGAGGCTGAGACAGGAGGATCAATTAAGCTTGGGAGGTTGAGGCTGCAGTGAGCCATGATCAAACCACTGCACTCCAGGCTGGGCAATAGAGTGAAACCCAGTGTCAAAAAAAAGGAAAAAATTCATCTCTGTTATTAGTGGAAACAGAGAGAGAGAGACAAGACAGGAAGGAAGGAAGGAAGGAAGGAAAGAAGGAAGGAAGGAAGGAAAAGAAAAAGGGAGGGAGAGAGAAAGAAAGAAGGAGGGAGGGAGGGAAGGAAGGAAGAAAGGAAGGTAGGAAGAGAGAGAGAATGAGGGAGGGAGGGAAGGAAGACGGAAAGAGAGAGAGAGAAGGGAGAGGGAGAGGAAGAGGGAGAAGAGAAGAGGGAAAAAAGGAAAAAGGAAAGGGAGGGAGGGGCCTCGCCCTCATCAGGAATTCCCCCATATTCCCTGACCCTTGCTCACTGCCTTGGGCAGGTGCTGCCTGTTTCCCTCTGGACCAGGCTGGGGCCTCCCGGCTCTCTGGTTCCCTCTCTGGCTCACTGGAACATTGCCCCTGGGAGCCTGGCTTCCGCCACAGCTGGGGAGCTCCTGGCTCCGCTGTCCTCCCAGGTCACACCACCTACATGAGTTGGCCAGGGTACAAGGGGCCTTTTCTTTCCAAGGCCCCCATCAAAAACACACGCCTCTCCTTGCAGCTGTCTAGCTCGGCTGCCTGAACACAGAGGTAATTCACAGGAGATGTGGAGGGGCGTTTGAGGTTTCCATAAAAACACACCTCCCTTTTCCTTTCTCAACTGCTGCACTGAACAGAACGAGAGAGGACCTCTCTTCATAGCACTCTGGCCACGGGTATGAAGCCAAGTTTCTTGAAAGAAATTTCTTTTAGGGCTGCTGGAGTGCGGCATCCCCTCTGTAGGTGTGGATTCTCCTGGCAGGGTGAGCTGTGGTCTGGTTTTGCCTGTATTGAATGGTGAGCATGTCTATTCTTTGAAAAGACCATGAAAACCTCTGGTGAATCTAATGGGAAGTGGAGGCCAGGTGAGTTAAAAAGAAACAAAATTATAAGTAAGGTATAAAAATATAAAGGCATACTTTGTGCAATTTTATGTCATCATGTTGGAAAACATCAATGAAGCAAATTACATTCCTGTACATATGTAGAATTGAAATCTTACATCTGGAATAAAAAGTATCAACAATCTGCTAATAGCTGGGCCTCATCATATGAAAGTGCCTGGGCCAACCCCAGTCCTTGGCTTTGCAGAGACAAAAACTCTATTTTGATACCCCCCCATCCCCCCACCACCTCCACCCCAGGTGCCCAGGCTAGTTAGGGAGGGGCAGAGGTGTGAGGGCTCCAGGCATGGCTACTCTGGAAAGCAGGCTTCTGCTCTTCAGCCAGGTTTTCTCGCTTAGAAGGGGAGGGAGGACGAGAGATGGCAGAGGCGCTTTGCACAGAGATGGGCAGTCCTTCTTTACCAGGAGAAACGGGACTGCTGAGGATCCTGGAATGCTCCTGTAGGCTCACCAGCCTGGCTCTGTGCATAGGACAGGGTAGAAAAGCTGAACTATAGCACCAAGAGCACTGAATCGGAGCTGGGGCTGGTATCAAGAGCCTGGTGCCTCTTTTGCACCCCAAGAACATGGCTGTGTAACTGGACCCAGGTTCAGCCTCTTGCTGCTGCAAAGCCAGAGGCAAGGGTTGCTGGGAGGAAAGGCAGAGCCAGCAAACCCAGACGATGGCAAGCTGGCATTCTAAAGTACCCTCTCACATTTTATAATGTACCATAGAGTTTTTAAAGGGAAACCTGGTATGGGGGACATATGGGAGTGGTACAGAGTACTGGGCTCGTGTGCCTTGTTCTGATGGCTACCTTGGCTAATTGCTCATCAGGAGGTCTGGTATTATCTTGATTTTGACCCAACTGTTCACGGCACCCCCTAAGTGGGAGGAGTGGGGCACCATGCCTGGATTTTTTCGAGATTAGCCTCTGGGATTTCTCAGGTAAGGGCATAATTAGATAAGCATGCACTCATGAGGGGATGTCTGGGGAGGGAAGGAATAAAGAGGTAAGAGTGGAGGGAAGGAAGAAAAAGGAAATGGGGCCGAGCACGGTGGCTCACGCCTGTAATCCCAGTACTTTGAGTGGTTGAGGTGGGCAGATCACCTGAGACTTGGAGTTCAAGACCAACCTGACCAACATGGAGAAACCAAACAACTTATTAAAAAATGGGCAAAGGACTTGAATCGGCATTTCCCCAAAGAAGATATACAAATGGCCAATAAGCACATGAAAAGATGCTCAAAGTCCAAATAAAAACCACAGTGAGATACTACCTCACACCCATTAGAATGACTACTACCATTAGAAAAACTCTAGAAAATAACAAGTACTCAGTTTCGCAAGATGAGAATAGTTCTAGAAATGGATGGTGGAGATGGGGGTTCACAACAATATGAGTGTGCACATGCTTCTTAACGTATGTTGGGGTTATATCTTGATAACCCCATCATAAGTGAAAAAATTCCTAATGCACTTAGTACATCTAACCTATCAAGCATTGCAGCTGAGCCTCGCCCACCTGAAACATGCCTGGAACACTTACACTGGCCTCCAGTTGAACAGAATCATCTGCATCACAGTCCATGGGAGAGTATTGCCATTCACCCTCATGATGGTGTGGCTGATTGACAACTGCGGCTTGATGCTGCTGCCCAGATTGTGAGAGTATCACACTGCATATCGCTAGCCTGGGAAAAGGTCAAAATTCAAACTTTGAAGTTCAGTTTCTAGTGAATGCGGTATATTCTCACACCATTGTAAAGTCGAAAATGTTTAAGTTGAGCCATTTTAAGTAGAGAATCATTGTACTAGTATCATTCTGCTGTATGCTTAAAAATGGTTAACGTGGTTAACTTTATATTTTGTGTATTTTACCACAATAAAAAAAATTGAAAATAAACTATAGATGTCTTGTTTACACTTTACTAACACACACATAGGAACATACCTAAACTTGTACCTCCTTATGTTTCTGTTTCTTTTCTTTTTTCTTTTTTTTTTTTTGAGACAAAGTTTCTCTCTTGTCACCCAGGCTAGAGGGCAATGGTGCAATCTCAGCTCTCTGCAACCTCCACCTCCTGGGTTCAAGCAATTCTCCTGCCTCAGCCTCCTGAGTAGCTGGGACTACAGGCACCCACCACCATACCCAGCTAATTTTTGTATGTTTAGTACTGACGGGGTTTCACCATGTTGGCCAGGATGATCTCGAACTCCTGACCTCAGGTGATCCACCCACCTCAGCCTCCCAAAGTGCTGGGATTACAAGTGTGAGCCACCGCGCCCAGCCTGTTTTTCTTTAGTTGACATCACCCTTCCTCCCATCACCCAGTCTAAAAATCTGGAAGCCAACTGGACTTTTTCACACCAGGCACATCTCATTAGTCACTGACTCCCACATCATGTTTTCTCCCTGTCTTAATTACCCCTAGATAAGACTTCTCCAACGCAGAGACCTCAGAGTCACTCCCTCGAATTGATTTATTTGTTCGTTTAATAAAGTGTTTTATAACTGCTTAGTAATCATTTGATGTTGTCCATCAAATACAGTATTTCTAGTTTCCTCCCTTCCTAGCATATGTCTTTCAGGCAAAGCATATAATTGCCTCTCTGGGACTCCACGCTCCCTCTGCCTTCTCTCAGGGCAACCAGTAACTAACATTTGAGATGGTGGCAGCTCCATCAGCCAGGAACCTGGGATGGCTGTAATGAACAGAGTGTGTCTACCGCCATTGCAAATATGTAGCATGGGAGAGAAATCGTTTATTTTATTTTATTTTAAACCCTTCCTACCCACACCCTCCTCCCCCAATCAGTGCTATGGGAAAAAAGTAGAGCAGTGTTAAGGGGATTGGAAGTGTAGGGGTGAAGACTGCAATTTAAATTCCAGGGGCAAAGCTGATCTCATTAAGATGACTTTCATGCAAAACTTTAAAGGACGCAAGGGACTAAGATGTGCAAATATCTGGGAGAAGTCAGAAAGGGAAGAACTGGTACAGAGGCCTGAAGGGTGTGGGTCAAGGACACTCAGGTGGATGGAATGAGCAGGGGGAAGAGAAAGAGGAGGCAAAGTCCTGGCCGGATCACACAGGGTCTTACGGATCCTTGAAAGGAGTTTGGCATTTTCTCTGAGTAATATTTTAACCAGATCAGTCTAACTGCTGTTTTAAGAAAGCTGATGGGAGCAATGGTGGACTCAGGAGCATCAGTTAGGAGGCTCTGCAGTAATCTGGGTGAGAGATAATGGTGGCTTGGACCAGAGTTGTCACAAATGGTGAGAAATGGTCAATTTCTAGATCTGTTTTGAAGTTAGAGCTAACATTGGAGATGGGGTGTGAGAGAAAGAGAGGAGTCAATGGCGACTCTAAGGTTTTTGGCCTGAACAACCAGAAGGATGGAACTGCCATTAACTGAGCTGGGGGAGACTGTGGGAGAAGCAGATTTTAGGAGAGAAAGTCCAGGAGCTTCCGTTTGGAAGAGGTTTCCACTTGGAAACATCGATGAGACACATGGAGAGGCATCTGGATGTCAAGATGAGGATCCTGGTAGAAAATACAATTTGAGTTATCAATGTGTGGATTGCACTTAAAGCCATGTGATTCTATGAGTCACCAAGGGAGTGTACACAGTGAAGAGAAGAGATTCGAGGACTGAGCCCTGGACCAATCCAATGTTCATCAGTAGGGGAGATGAGAAATGCCCAGCAAAAGAGGTGAAAAGGTGTGGACAAAGGGTTTGAAGAGAAGTCAGATGTATGTAGTGCTCTGGAGATCAAGGGAAGAAAACAGTTCCAGGAGAAGGGAGTGCTGCCTCATGACAAATGCTGCTGAGAGTTCGTATTCATGAGAACTAAGAATTGATCATCCAGTGAAGCTACATGGGGATCGAACCTGATTGGAGTAGGTTTAACGGAGGAGAGGAATTGCACTCTGTGAGTCTAAACATGTTATTCAAGGAGTGATTACTGGGGAATAGAGAAATGAGAGAGGATGGGCCTCAGGGTCTGTACAGGAGTGGCCTCTGCACAGGCAGCTGGTCCACAGTGAACGGAGAGTGGAAGTCAGGGACACAGGCACAGGTGTGTGGTCAGATGTGGAGGCGGCAGCTGGAGGAACTACACTTGCTAGAGTTGTTTTTTCTTGGCAAAATAAGAAGCAAGATCGGCTGGGTGCAGTGGCTCACACCTGTAATCCCAGCACTTTGGGCCACTGAGGAGGGCAGATCACCTGAGGTCGGGAGTTCAAGACCAGCCTGATCAACATGGAGAAAGCCCATCTCTACTAAAAATACAAAAATCAGCTGGCTGTGGTGGCGCATGCTTGTAATTCCAGCTACTTGGGAGGCTGAGGCAGGAGAATCACTTGAACCGGGGAGGGGGATGGCGGAGGTTGCAGTGAGCTGAAATCGTGCCATTGCACTGCAGCCTGGGCAACAAGAGTGAACTCCATCTCAAAAAAAAAAAAAAAGCAAGGTTGTTGGCTGAGATGGATGATAGTGGAGGAGGTGTGGGAAGTCTAAAGGGAAAATATGCATAAAATATTGATTTGCAGAGTGAACGGGTTCATACTTGCCCGGCAGCAATAAAGGCCCACTCAAGGTTAGTGGCCATGAATTAAAGTTAGGCCAGTGGGAAGATAGTGTGCTTTCCCCCAGCATGTTGGCTGTGTGGGCGGAAGCTTGGAGTTACCATTGTTAGAGTTTTGCCAGACAAATACAATGAAACTAAAGACAGGTACTGAAGATGAGGGGTATGAAAAAGAAGTGATTAAAGTGATGAACCATGCAACTGAAGCCAAGTCAGATGGGGAGAGAGAGCCTGAGGGGAGCAGGATGAGTTAAAAGGTGTAAGGGCTGGGCTCCCACTGGGTGGAAAGATGGGTGATGGTGGATTCCAGGGGCAGCAAGCTGGGAAGTTTAAGGAGGTGCTGCCCAGAGAGGGAGCTGCACCAAATTGAGACTGCAGAGGGGGTGCAGTTGTTATTGATGACAGGCGTAAGATTTGGGCCATTGGTGTATTTGATGGTGTGAAGGACAAGATCCTTGGAGGAGAGGAGCTCACGGACTCAGGGAGGCAAGAAGCCGGCTCTGCTGAGTTGTAGCCCCTAGAATGATGACAAGTGGGTTGGTGAGAATGATGGTGAACCAAGTGCTGGATCCGTATAAGGAATGAGAGGAAGCCATCTGGGGTTTGTGGAAGACTTCATGGAGGAGTGGTGGATGCCACAGGCTGCTTATTCGAAGCTGGGAAGTTTTAAGAGGAGAACAGTCTGAAACAGCAAAGGAGTGAGGAAGACACTTGCCCCACCCAGTGGTAGGAGGGATGTGGAAGAGAAAATTAATCCCCCACTTGAGAAGGCTGCAGGGAACTACTCTCAGAAGAGAGCCATGTTTCATGAGAGCAAAAAGGGGAAGAGAAGATGTGGAAGATATAGGATATTGTTTCCATCCAATTTAACATGTTTCAATTATTTCCCACCATGCTTTGAACCTTCCAAACCAAATCCCATGCGCACCTACCCGCTACCTCCCTACATTCCAGCCACACTGTCCTTAGCATGCTCCTTGGATACATCAGGTTCTTTCCAACCCCAGGGCCTTTGCACTTGCCGGCACGTTCTTTCCTTTCTTGAAATTCTACCTCTTCCCCACCCCATTCCCTTAAGTCTCATGTTGAGTGTCATTTCCATAAGCAACCTTGCTGAACATACTCTTTAAAATCATAGTGCTGTGCGTGGTGCCACGGAAGCCATAGAAATCCACACACAGTCTCTATCAAGTTACTTTACAGTCTGGTGAAGCAAAGGGGAGCAGGTGGTTTCAGAGTGTCCTGAGGGCTGCGATGGGGTAAACCTGAAGCACGTGGGCGCGCACAGGAGAAACTATTAGCTGAGCCACGGTGGGGGTGGGGGTAGTGGAGGTGGGCAGCGGGCAATGGGCGAGTTTCAGAGCATGGCTAAGCAGAGGCCTGAGTATGAGCAGGAGTTAGTGAGAGGGTGGGGGCTGCTGAGAGTGGGGGGCGCCATCAGCTGGTGAGGATGGCTGGAATGTAGCAGGGTGCGGGGATGATGCTATAGGGATGAGTGTGCCAAGGCAGGCATCAGACTCATAGGATGCCAAGGCAGCCCTGCAGGACATGCTATGAAGTTGGGCTCTTTCTGGGGGTCCCTGGGGGCCACTGAAGATGGCTTTTTGTCTTTGTATATAAAAGGTATATATAACTCTTTTGCAGAAGAATTATGACCAGAAGCAGAGTCTGATCAAATTTGGCCCCTCCTGTGTTTGGCTCCAGAGCAAGTATAGAGCTGCCATCTGGGAGCCCAGTGACCACAACCTTCTGGGGCACAAGACAAGGCCTAGTGCTGTCTGGGGGGAAATTGGTAGGATCGTAGAACCGCCAGAGCTGCAGGATGTCCTGGACCAGTGGCCTCCCACACACTGCCCAGACAGCCTCATTCACCAGCTTTCTAGTTAGGACACCTTCTCCATGTTATCCCAATGACAAGAAGATAAAAAGCAAGAGAACAATTGGATGGGATGATTATACAATGTCTCAGTCCCCTTCCAAACTATAAGCTTTCATACATCTTTTCTCTAGCTTGACACCACAAGTAACACCCTGATGCCTTGTGAGATGACCATACTTACATTTATTGTGTGCTTAGCAGGTGCTGGGCCTGAATCACAGCACAGACAGGCAGACACTTTCATCTCCATTTTGTACAAGAGGAAACTGAGGCACAAGGGAGGTTAAGTAAATTCCCCTTTGTCACATAGCAAATAAGTGACGGAGCAAAGATTCGACCCATGGAGTCTGATTCCAGAGCCCCGTGGTCTGTACCAACACTCACCCCACCTCTAACGCTGGTGTTAAAGCTGGGGTCTTCTAAGTTGTCAGAGTAAGATTAAATCACGTTCAAACGGTGTGGGAGTGAGGCATTTTGGCTGTGTTCAAGACTATGAAACTTCTCTGGGACCACTGAACAGTACATTTTACAGCTCAGAACCCTTGTTTTTGACCAGACTGGGGGCATCTAAAGAAAAGCTCTAGGGAAAGGAGGTAGCAGAGGATGGGCTGCCTGCCCTCAGCTCCCACTGGCTGGCTTAGCAGGGGGCTCTGGAGCGTGGTGGTGTCTGGATAGCCCACAGCCTTCCTGTGCTTTCTCCCTGGGCGTACACACAGTGTCAATGGAAACACACTCGTCACATGTTACGTGTTTCTACCAGTTGAGGGCGGAAGCGCAAGTCTGAGGACTTGTTCAGGAAGGGCTTTGGAGAGCATCTGCTCAAAATGAAAGTTGCTAAAAATATAGTTGGAGGCCAACCGTGGTGGCTCACACCTGTAATCCCAGCACTTTGGGAAGCCGAGGTGGGCATATCACCTGAGGTCAGGAGTTCGAGACCAGCCTGGCCAACATGGTGAAACCCCCATCTCTACTAAAAATTCAAAAAAAAGCAGACACATGGTGGCACATGCCTGTAATTCCAGAGGCTGAGGCACGAGAATTGTTTGAACCCAGGAGGAGGAGGCTGCAGTGAGCCAAGAGCGCGACATTGCACTCCAGCCTGAACGACAGAGGGAGGCTTTGTCTCAAAAAAATATATAAACACACACACACACACACATAAATATAGTTGGGATTCTCAGGGCCATCTTTCCTATTTTCTCCACTATGAACTCTGCCTCCTCCTTTTCCTCTAAAAGAAGGGAGAGTGCTGACACCCACCCACCGCCCTCCTGCTGTCTCCGGGCTGTTCCTCCATAGAACCTCCCTCCCCAACTGGCTGGGTCTGGTCTGTCATCTGCACACTTTGCACAGGCCCACACCAGCACCCTGCACAGACCACTCCCACCACCCTAAATTCTTTGTCATTATTCCTTTGCTTCTTGCCACTTTTCAAAATTACATTCACAAAGACTCTTCTGGTCATTCCGACAGACCCTGTGCCTCCCCCGACCTCTCACAGTACCCGTGCTCTGCATTTCCGTAGACTGTTACGGCAGATTCTATGTTCATCCCCCTCATCCTGTCACTGAAGATTACAGCAAGGCCAACAGGACAAGTGGTTTTCCCCAAGTCACCCAGAAGTGTACTGCTGTCCCTGCAACTGTCTCAATACCAGGGGCTCTGTCATGATCTCCTTTGCACCCATGACCCATATGAATCTGCTCTAAACCCTGGTGCAAGAACATTGAGTCTCTTCATTTCCTCATTGTGGTTTGAACTTGTATTTCTCTACTTCTGGGACAACGTCAAGGTTCTCAAGTCCCTTGCAGACTCAAGGAGGCTGATCCTTGGGCATTTGTCCACATGGGTTACAAGGGTAACATATGGGGCTCTTTCAGCCTGTATCACAGGTCTCTGGCTTCAGGATGCCTCTCTGCCATTCTCAGGACCTGGGAATGCATTGCAAGGCTGACGTCCAGAGCTTCTCGGCACTATGCAGACACTTCCCTCTGGGCCTCAATATTTCTCTGGGGCACTGCAGGAACCAGGGTGGGGCAATGGCCTGGAGTCCTCTCCCACACTGGCCCGGAGAACTGTCCACCAGGGGAGGCGTCTTCCCTGCCTCCCGCTTCCTTGGGTTGCACTGCTTTGTCTCGAAAACCCAGGCCTCCCTCTTGGTTTTCACCATAGACCTGGGAGGCCCTCAGACTCTAATTATTAGCTAAATTGAAAAACCTGTTTCCCTTTCTCTTAAACTTTTAAACCTGCCCAGAAATTGAGGGGAAAGGTGTCTAGTCTCTCCTCTTGGGGGCAGCAAAGAGGCGGATTAAAAAAATATAGCAATTAAGTTTCTATTAAAAAGGCCCACAATTCCCATCTTGCTGGTCCTTTTACCTGGAATCTTCCCCATTTTTCAACTGGTTAACGTTGGCTTATCCTTCGGACTCAGCTCAGACATCACCGCAGATAGAAATTACCCATATTCACGAATCCCCCCACTTCTTACTCCCTTCTACAAAAGTGGGGCCTTGCTTTATCGTCCTGTGTATTGCAAGCCCCCGTCTGCCTCAAATCGAGTGCTGCGCAAACACGCGCTGACTTACACTGAATTCAAGGCAAGGTGGTGGGTGAGCGAGAGCTGCCTGTTGACTGGTGGCTTTCCAGGGAAGACAGACTCAAACGAGAGGCACCAAAAGAGGTGCGTGTTTGGGGGACACTGCGCTTCTTAGAAAAAGATATTCAAAGACAGAGCCAGAGATGGAGGACAGGGTGGCCTCTCCTTGCTCCCTGCCTCTATCTACACCAGGCATACAGAGTGGGGAACAGTTCTAAGACTGACCAGGAGGTGGCAGCATTGCCACTTGAATGAGGGACTCCCTTCAGCAGGACGGAGGCAAAAGATGCTGCCTCTCCAGCTCTAGGAGGCGGAGGAGGAGGCCTCCTCTAGGCCAGTCTCAGAGGGCCAGGATGCCAGCCGCCCTGCACACAGTAGGTATCCATGGCCATGTGTGGATCCAACTGTTGTTTTTTTTTTTTTTTTTTTTTTTTTGAGACGGAGTTTTGTTCTTGTTGCCCAGGCTGGAGTGCAATGGTGGGATCATGGCTCACTGAAAATTCCGCCTCCAGGGTTCAAGCAATTCTCATGCCTCAGCCTCCCGAGTAGCTGGGATTACAGTTGCACGCCACCATGCCTGGCTAATTTTTGTATTTTTGGTAAAGGCGGGGTTTCACCTTGTTGGCCAGGCTGGTCTCGAACTCCTGACCTCAAGCGATCCGCGTGCCTCTGCCTCCCAAAGTGCTGGGATTACAGGTGTGAGCCACAACACCCAGCCCCACATGTTCTTATTCTAAGCTTTCTAGGGGCCTTGCATGGGGAAGGAAGGAAGGAGGAGTAGGAGAGAGGGAGGGAGAGAGAGAAGGGACTCAGGCCTCAACCTAGAATCCCTGCATCAGAATCTCCTGGATGGTTCCCGGGAATCCCCAGGTGATTCTGATGGAGGCAGACACAATTCCCCCTTGTGTGACTAATTTCCCAAGGCCTTGCCTTTCAATCACAGAAATGATTTTATCCATTATGGAAATCTAGTGCCGACCCCAGCGCACGCCTCCTTCTCTCCTTCTGGGCACTCCTGCTGGGAGACTGACCAAGGTATTTTGGGAGACCAGCCAGAGATGGCTGCTAGGTTGCAAAGACAAACAGTGCCCTCCTGGGCCCAGCCACGTGCCCCCAGTGGGCACTCCCCTCTTTCCTTCTCGTCCCATCTTCAGCCTTGGCGTGGGTGGCAGGCCTGACACAGCTCACCCTACCCCAGTGGTGGCACCCCAGGCTGAGCTTTAACCCAACTCTTGGGTAAGCAGCAGGGAAGCTGAGGAATGTTTCACAGTCAACTCTGTCTCCTCTCAGGCAGACAGTATTTTTAGGAGTCCTTTGTGACACTGAGGCCCATGGGGGCATCTTGGCGTTGGTGGGGAGCACACCTTGGCAGGGCTACCCCATGTGGGAAATCTTGGCTCGGGGGACGGACTTTTGGTTTTAACAACAGGTGACTCAATTGTTGTCCCTGCTTCCTACAGCCTCCCCAGGTCACTGCCCACAGATGGCCCTGGGCAGAAAGTGGCCAAAGAGAGTGAAGCCCAGGGAAGAGAGCCCGCGTGTCCATGGTGCCCACTGGAAGGCTGGCCTGGTGGGGACCCGCTGTGGCGGGGCCAGTTCCTGGTGGTTCCCTGCACATCCATCCACCATTTCCCATCTCCACTCTGCCAGAAAGTCCTTCCTCTCCTGACCCTGCCATCCAAACCCTGTGCCTTTCAGGAAATCATTTTTCAGATGCTGCCTGGGGGCTCCTGCAGCCTGCGTATTTTCCTGGAATCTCTCATGGAACCATGTGTGATGGCTGTTTCTGTATATACCATATCTCTGTGTGGGAAGCAACTCAGGGATCGAGGGCACCCTGTTCCACCCTGCCCCAGCCCCTAGTGCAGGGGAAGAGAGCCGTGGATGTTAACTATTGTGAGTGCATGACGGGAGGGAGAAGGTGGTGGCGCCTCGGGGTTAACAGGAAGGGACAGGAAGGCTTCATCATGGAAGCAGGAAGGAGGCCCCTGAAGGATGGATTCCATTTGTCAGTGAAAGTCACCAGCATGTTATCACAGAGTCCTTAAGTAGAGTCAGTACTACGCTATTTTGGGTGGAATGAAGGTGGTCTGTGGGTGGGAAAGGCCAGTCATGAACCACAGTCCATTTTGTGTGTGCCCCTGGCTGATCCCCAAGACAATTCCTGCAGTGTGTGGACTGACTACAGACGCAGTGCCTGGGCTTCTAAGGACATGAAGGACAAGGACTGAGAGAGGGCTGGAGGCAGAAATGCTCCTAGTGGACACAGGGTCCCACCCCAATCCTTCTGCCTGAAGCAGAGTTGCAGTGTGGCCGCTGCTGACACCCGTACAGCAAAGCAACTCCCTGAAACAAAGCGGGAACAGCAGGAGGTGGAGCTGCGTCTTTGAGGAGCACAGAGGCAGGACTTCTGGCTGGGGCCTGAGGACTTTTGCACGCTCCTGAGCACCCTTACCTTTTCTTGCCACCCCGAGGGAGATGTTACCTCCAGATTCTAGGGCTATTGCAAGCTGCTGCTCTTCCATGAAAAGCGTGGGGCCAGCCTTTGCTCAGGGAGGTCAGGGTGTTTTGAGGAGATGACAGGGAGGGTGGATGAAGCAGAGGGCCCACACAGTGGGTGAAAACCCTTATTCTCCACCTGGGCAGCTCCGCCCTGCATGCACAACCCACATTCTCAAGGCTTCCTTCTCAGTTTGCATAAGACAAGGAAAGCTTGAACCAGGGATTACCCTCTCAGCCACCCCAGCTGCAGCCCCTGAGGATGGGTGTGGGTGCCAGGGATGGGCCAGAAGCCACAAGCTCATCTTCTGCTCCTCCATGGTTTATCTGGCCTTGCCTCTATTGTCTGGGAAAAACGGCACCTTGAGGACAGAGCATGCCTTGCTTTTTCCTAGGAGAATGTACTCTTTCTCTGCTCGCTGATGGAGCTCTGGCTAAAGAAGGTGTATCTCCCTGCCTTCTCTTTCTTCCTCCTTGAAGCCCTCTCTGTAGCCTTTATCAGGCCACACTGATGAGCTCAGAGCCGAAAAGCAGGCTCCTCCCTCATAGCTCCTGGGCAGATCTGGACATCTGGATTAGAGCCCCAGGCTGGCCCTGGACCAGACCCCTCCTCCTCTGCCCCAGGCTGGCCCACTGCCTCCATGAGTCACTCAGGTAACCAGGAGGGCAACCACAGGAGGAAAACCACCACCCTTATTGCCCCAGGCAGCAGTCCCAGCCCAGGGCAAAACTGGGGCATTACTTCAAGTCTACCAAAGTCAGGCCTGTGCCCGGGGCTGCAGGAAGTGGCTGCAGAGGCCGGGTGGGGCAGCAGGAAGCCTGGTGGCACTCTTGTGTGTCCTGACTTGCCATTTCTGATGTCAGCAACTTCAGATGCCCTTTCATGGGGTAGGAACTGGGAAGGGCAGAGGTAGCAAGATCTGAACAGAGCTGGGTGAATTCCCACGGAAGACAGAGCGCTGAGCGTCAATGCCTTTTGGTAAACAAGTCGTAGCTCTTCCCTCTTGGCTAGTCCTCACGGGCACATCCCAGTGGTGTTTCCTGCCCAACTCTGCACCCACGTTTTAAGGAGTGCAGTGGCGTGATCTCAACTCACTGAAACCTCTGCCTCCCAGGTTCAAGCAGTTCTTCTGCCTCAGCCTCCTGAGTAGCTGGGATTACAGGCACGCACCACCACACCCAGCAAATTTTTGTATTTTCAGTAGAGACGGGGTTTCGCCATGTTGGTCAGGCTGGTCTCGAACGCCTGACCTTGTGATCTGCTGGCCTCGGCCTCCCACAGTGCTGGGATTACAGGCGTGAGCCACCGAGCCCGGCCTAGATGCAGAAATTAAAAGTCAAATTGCTTAAGTGACTTGCCTAAAACCACAAAGGTATCTGACACACAGGTCTTTTGATTTCTAATTCAGTGTTTTGCCACCCCACAAAAGCCACCTCCTTCTTTGAAACCTGCAATGGTGCCGATTGCCTTCCCAAATCCCAGCAGGGCAACCGTCAGGAAGAGGAGAGGCGAGGTGCAATTAGCGTCCGCTGTGTGTCAGGCTAGACACAAGCCTTTCCCTCCACCTGCCCTCCCTCGGTGAGTGTTATCAGCCCTGCTCTTTGGGGTCCTAACACATGGACTCGGGGGCCAGAACTCTGTGGTTTTAAACCCCTTATGCCACCTCAGGCTACTTGTGGCATCCCAGACAAGATATTTCACCTCCATAGACCTCAATTTTCTCATCTGTAAAATGGGATTAGAATACCACCAACCTCAAAGAATATGTTTATGGATTCACTGAGTTAATTTGTGTAAAGCACTCAGAACAGGGATTGGCACTTAGTACATGCTTCATAAGTGAGTGTTTATTGTTATGTAATATTACTTCCAAATAGGAAAAACTAGTTGCCACATTTCCATGTTATACAGGAAAAATAAAGCCGATACCAAACAACCAATAGCTGCCCTAGGCTCCAGGATTTCCAGCCACACCCCCTGCCCCAAAAAGCCCCACCATGAGGTCTCTTTTGCACCTGAACTGGGCCTTCTAGGAAGCAGTTTCTATGGCTGAGGGTCCAGCCTGGTTCCGCTTTCTCCTCCCTCTGGACTTTGCTCTTACTCGCCTTCTGTCCTGGGAATGCTGGGACTGTCATCACTGCACAAAGGTGGCACAAAGCACAGATCAAGCACTCAGTGATGGCTGCCAGCAGCTCCTTGCTGCCTCAGATGCAGAAGGGACAAGTGCCTGGTTCTTGGCCTGGCCTAAGGGTGGAATGAAGTCTCTGGCACAGTCTGGCATGTGTCCCAGCCTCCCTCACAGGAAGAAACAAACACAGGCCCCTCCCTCAACCCTCTCCCTGCCTGCTCTTCTCTCCCTCTTGATAGGGTCCAGGTAGCCCCTTACTCCACCCAGCTGCTTAGCGAGCTGCCTCTACCTTTCTTCATTTTTTTGTTTGCTTCTTGGGCAGTGCTCTCTCCCAGAAGCAGAAAGTCCGACAAGGGACACTGCGAGGTGGACTTGGTGTGATGGGGAAGGATCGCTTGTGAGGGGAAGACCATGAGGCTCTTGGGTACACGCACCTACTTTCCCACACAGCTAGCAGTGGTGGGAAGAGAAGCCTGCTCTCAGTAGTCTCAGACCCCAGATGAAGTGTGAACATGAAATCCATGAAAACCGCATGTGGAGGCCCAAAGACTAACTAGATTCCCATCTCATGTCTCCAGGCCAGAAGCCTGTTATCCAATCTTTGCTCTCATTGCAAGCCCCAGAAGTAACAGCAAATATAAAATAATGAAAAATAAGAACTTGTCAGCTCCAATTTTGGGGTTTGAATATGGTCTCTGGGGAATGATCAGATGTTAGGAGAGCAGTGTCTCTAAAGAGGAGATTTCAGTAGGCTCATGGAAAAAATTGGCACAGGATATGTACTAGTTTAAGGTATCCTAGCTATTATACTATGCAAATCCTCAAATCCTGATCGCTTCATCCACAGAAGTTTACTTCTTACTCTGCAAAATACAATCTGGAAAGGAATTACTCAAGTACCCAGGCTGATGGAGGTACTGCCATATGCAACACACAGCTTCCAAAATTAGCTGGAGTGTAGACATCCAGCCAGCAGATGGGGCAGAGAGGGTGTGGGGAGTCAGGAAGGCGTTTTGGGTTAGTTCTGGGAGCAGTACATATCACTCCCGCCTATATTCCACTGGCCACAACTCCACCAGCCACCCCCATCATAAATGGGACTGCAAAGTGTTACCCCTGCTGGAAAGCCCCTCCCAATACCACCTCCACACTGTACAGGGAACATGACTGTAGTAGAATCAACCAAACAGGAGTGCCCCCTGTGGGGCATTCAAGAAGCAGGTTCTAGGAGTGTGATCTTGGCTGCTCCTGAAATGGAGGAAGAGTACGAGAAATCTGGAAAGGTCATCTTAACAAACACAAGCAAACAGATAGGCCAAGTGGCTACCCAGGAAACTCAGACGAGTTCAATCTTAAAGAAAACATGCACGAAAGGTGGAAAGAGTGGCCACTGACCAGAAACAACGTAAAAATAGAAAAGACTGACGGAGAGCCAAAGAGTCATGTTAAGAATATCAAACCAAGATATCAGAAAAATGTTAAAACAGGAGCCTTTTTAAAGATTTATTTGAGCAGAAGAACAAAGAAGTCTTAGGTCTGTCCCTAGGAATGGATGGTGGAGTGTTCCTGAGTGACAGAAGAAACATTCCTACCCATTTTTATTTTGCTTCCAATTTTTTTGTCAAAAGAATCATTTTAATAAAAGAAAGAGAGTTTTGGATAGAAGGCATTGGAATCACCGAAGAATGAGGAGTATACAAGAGGAAAACGTATTCTTCAAATTCAGTGAAATATTCTAGCCCAAATGAATGACATTAGAGTTCTAAAGAATTTTTAGGAGAGATTAGTGTAGATGCAGGCATTTAAGAGCATAAGCCCCGGAGCTAGACTACCTGAGTTTGAGTCCTGGCTCACACTTGCTGGCTGTGTGACATTGGGAGAATTACCTAATCAGTCTGTGCCTTAGTCTTTCCGCCTAGTAAGCAGATAAAATACTACCTACTTCACAGGATTGCTTAAGGATTTAAATAGGATGCAGACACCTATTCAGTGTTCAGTAACTGTTAGCTCTTGCTGCTGCTGCTACTGTGACATGGCTGATCTTCTGTGAGTGATCTATAAAACATCGTGGCAACCACAGGAAAGTCTAAAACATAGAGGAACAAATATATTCCCATTTTCAAATACAAGAAGTGAATTTTTCTCAGCGCTGTCAGTGCCAGGCAACATTTCCGACTCTATGATTATTTGACATATTGTTATGGGCCTACTGTGTGTCGGGCTCTACGCTGGGCCCTGGGGATCGAGCACTGAACCAAATAAACAGAATGTCACGCCTTCTTCATGTAGTGGGTCGAATAAAGGAAGACATATAATTTTTAAAAATAAGTAAATATGTTTATTGCTAACAGGTGGCACAGAGATAAACCATGCAGGGCAGGAGGATGCATAATATTAGAATGAGAGGGTGGCCATTTTAAAGAGAGAAGTCGGGTAAAGTCTTTGTGACAGGAAGACCGTTTAGCAAATCCCGAAGATCAGTGGCTCTCTGGAGAAGGCAGCGTGATTGCAGAGCGCCCAAGAGGGACGGGTACCCAGTGTGTTTCCAGCACAGCAAGGAGGCCAATGTATCTCATGTGGAGAAACTAGCTGGGAGAAGGGTAGAAGATGGGGGTCAGAGAGATAGCAGGAGGCCAGATCAGGCAGGGATTTGAAGGCCCTTGTAAGGAGCATTGTTACCCAGAGAGAGAAGGCAGCCATTGACCTAAGAAGTGCTACACTCTGATTTACACTTTAACAGGTTCCCTGTGTGTTGCAAACAGATTGAAGGGAGGCTGCAGTGGAAGCAGGCAGGCCTGTTGTAATAAACGTGCAGTGATGATGATTGGAACCAGGCTGGTAGCTATGGGGATGCTGAGACATGGTCTAACAAGCAGTCAAATTCTGGATGGAAGCAACTGGATTTTGCTAATAGATTGAATGAGGATATGAGAGAAAGAGAGGAGTCAAGGCTAATTCCAAGGATTTTGGCCTGATCAGCTGGAGTGACGGCATGGCCATTAACTGAAAAGGGATGGCTACAGGAGTGCAGACACAGATTTAGGGGACAGGAAGAAATGAGGAGCTTGTTTCTGGATATGTTGTAGTTGAGGTTTATATTTGATATCCAAGAAGAGAAATCTGGCAGGTGGTTGGATTCATGCATCTGGAGATCAAGGAAGAGGCCAAGCTTGGAGACGTACATCTGTGAGAATGCTAAAATTAACAAGGGACTAAAGTAACTTACAAAGAGGAAGTCCAAGGACCAAACTCGAGTGTATTCCAATGTTAAGACATTGAGAAGAGAAGGAATGAGCACCTGGAAAGTGGTGCTGACCAGGATGAGACTGAGTCACCAAGAACAGGCTTTGCCAGACGAAGTGCATTCTTTTATTTAGAAATTGTCCCGAACAGCTGGGCACGGTGGCTCATGCCTTTAATCCCAACACTTTGGGAGGCTGAGGTGGGCAGATCACGAGGTCAAGAGTTTGAGACCAGCTTGACCAACATGGTGAAACCCCATCTCTACTAAAAATATAAAAATTAGCCAGGCATGGTGGTGTGTGCCTGTAATCCCAGTTACTCAGGAGGCTGAGGCAGGAGAATCACTTGAACCTGGGAAGTGGAGGTTATGGTGAGCCAAGATCAGGCCACTGCACTCCAATCTGGGTGACAGAGTGAGACTCTATCGCGAAAAAAAAGAAAAGAAAAAGAAAAACAAATTGTCCTGAAAAATGCCATCGTTTGTCCAGTATTTCAGGGGAGGCGAGGAAAAGATTCTTCAATTCTTCTGATATCTTTGAACATGATGGCAATATGGTGTCTTATGAAGCAGCTTTATTGAATTTATAAATGGAATTTTCCATCCTCTTTGTGGCCTGGACAAAAAATTGGATCAAATAAGAGCATCATGGGAATGATACTTCAATTTGCAGATGCTGCAAAGCTAGGCAAGATAGAGATACATTGACAAAACACGCAGGATCCCAAATAATTCTGGTGGATTAGATGAATGGACAGAGCTAACAAAATGACACTTAACAAGAACCAATGGGAATTCCTTCATTTTGGTACCAATAACTGAATATCCAAATGTCAGATGAGAGAACCAGTGTTTGGCCTCAGTAAATGAGAATGTGGCCCAGAAATTTATGTTGATAATAAGCTCCATATCAAGCAGAACTGTGATATGTTATCAAAATATATAGCCTTCCCTACAACAATAACATAAGAGGGTCATCTATAATAATTAACTATCTTATGGCATTCTGTGCTAGTCAGTCCACACCTAGAATATTTTATTCCATTCTGGCATCATGCTTAAAGAGGGAAATTGACATACTGGAGTGCATATGCAGGAGAAAAATCAGGACCCATGAAAACCACTGCAACCTGCTGGTCTTCCTGCTTCCACCTCGTGCCTTTCCTACCAGTTCCCCACACTGCCCCCAGAGTTGTCTTCCTTGGACAAAAATAGGATCATATCACTCACGTGTTTATAAGTCTTCAGTGCTTTTTTCTCCACTGCCTAAGGAATAAAACCCAAGACTCTTCACGTTCCATCTTTTCCAGCCTCATTTCTCTCTGATCTCCTGTTGAGTTCTATGCTCTGACCACCCTGTTCCCCAACTCACTACACTTGTTCTCACACCCTGCTCTCATTTGTGGAGTTAGTGCCTTCTGTGGGCTCTCAAAACAGCTAAATTGTTCCCTGTGTTGGTCCTGCCTTACCTCACTATGTCTTCTGGCCTTTTTTCTTACTTATATCACAACTAGACTGCAAGCTAGCTGAAGGCAGGGACAATGCTGCTCTCTCTTTTTTTTTTTTTTTTCTGGTTTGGACAGATCTTGCCACAAAACATGTACTCAGGAAAGACTGGTTGAGTTAATGAAGCAAGGAATAAAGGAAGAAAGAAAGAAATGAATCAGTCTAGTTTCTCTTCCTGTTGGCTCATCTGCTACAACTCATTCATCCTTCCTCCCAGGCACCCAGCTCAGACATCAGGCACTCTGAGAATCCTTCCTGCTGCGGCACACTGCACCTTTGCCTGAACTTCCCACAGCACTTGGCACGTGGCTCCATAGAGCACCTGGGGCATTGGGCTTATTTGTCTAGCCAGTTGTTCTGTCTTATTCGTCTTTGTATGCCCCAGACCATGGCTGGCCACGTACCTGGTATCACTTCTTATAAGGAATGCCTAAAGCCACTGAGAATCTGTAGCCCAGAGAAAGGGAAACATGATTCTTTGATTAGGAAGAGAAAAAAAAAGATTGTCTTTCAGCCTGGTGGTGCAGTGCTCGCTTGCATCTGTGAGGGGTAGCAATAGACGGCCTCAGCACGCTCTCTAACTCATGAGATGTTGAGGTTCCCAGCTCTGGAATTTAATTTGCTGTGTTATTTCATTGATAGTCTTGTTTCCAGGCTAAATAGCCCCAGAGAAAGGTGGGGAGGAAGTGTGGCCCTTTGCTGCAGTGGATTGTGGCAGAGGATGAGGAAGATGGTCACCCTCTGAGGCAGCAGAGAGGTCTAGGGAGAATTTTCTAATCTTTCCATTCCTTATGGAGGGAAGGTATCCCTGACCATGGCATCCCATAAGGAATAAGAGGGTATTCCTCACACCATGTCCCAGAAGGCTCTTGGCCCTGGCTCTCTCCAAAGCCAATCTGATTCGGGGAGCCACAGCTGCTGTACCACAAGACCTTTTTCTCCTTCCATTTGGGGTATAGAGAATCAGCTTTCTGCCAATGCCACAATTAATTCTGGTTCAGGGAAGGTCTGAATTCTTGCAGAGATCTAGCAGGAGGTCACCATTGTGGACAGAAAAGGGTCATAGCAAAGACTGAATGTCCCTAGAGCCTTCAGCCGCATGACCACTTCACCCTGGGACATGGATAAAGAGAGGAGGCCAGAGAGGAGCCACCTGCAGAACCACTCTGCCAGCATTCTACAGGCAGGACAACAGCTTTCCAGGAAATCTGTGGTCAGCATAGCAAGACCCTGGCCTGGCAGCAGCTTTCAGGATGTCGGTACAGGTTCAGAGGATGCTGTATCTTGTTTCTGAATACCTGGTTTCCTGGAAAGTACATACAGGAGGTGGTTCTGTCTGCATAGAACCTGCTTGGGTCTGCTCAGGTGTCTACAGGTCAGAACTCTGAAAGTGGGGTAAGAACCAGGCTGGCCAACAGGAGGCATTTCTAGGATTGTTTTCTAAGAACAGCCAGGATAAGGTAACCACATTCAAGTTTTCTGTTTCATTCCCTCTATCAAAGGGACAAAGTTTATAAGTGCTGCTCTCACCTTTACAACCATTCAAGAAGACACCTGACACAGTTTTGATGTCACTCTGAAATGCTCCCCTCACTTGACTCTCCCTGCCTGTTTTTCTAACACCCTATCCTTCCCACTGTACTTTCTCCTCTCACTACCAGAACCTCAAAAAGCAATTCGATTCACAATAAACCAGGAAAATCCTTAAGCTTTGTCTTTGAGTGACTTGGGTCCCCTACTGGTCCATACAACTTGTGGCAGTAACTTGCCTGTTGAGCTGAGCAACAGACCATGATTCACTCGGACAAGGACTGGCCCAACCCGCAGTGGACACTGGGCTGGAGCTGCCCCGTGTGAGGGCAGAGATCGCCGCCCTCCCCTGTCACTTCAAGGGTGCAACTATTCTAGGAATAAACCAAGATCTGATGGGCTGTGTTTTGAAAAGCATTTGATAACAGTGTTGTCATAGAAAGCACCTGCCTGGGGAGTTCCTTGGACCTTTAAAAACATCTGTATATTTAGCACAGTGCCTGTCACACAGGATCCATCCAATAAACATTTGGTGAATATCTGTTGAATTGTTCTATGGACAAGAATTTAGTGAACACCCAGAATTAGTTCTAGGTATCCAGGGAGAAATAAAAAGGAATAGTGGCAATTCCGGTCTTTAATAATTCTACAACTCAATAGCAAAAAGACTCACACATTGGAAGAGTAAAATCTCCCCATGCAGCCGTCTATGACCAGGGCACATCTGTGTACTGCAGTCCTGCCAGACTCGAGGGCTTAGAAAATCTCTGCTTTGCTCAGCTTTTCACACTGACTAGGGTCCTACCCAAGGTGCCTATGGACCATCTGTGAGAACCTATGCAGGAACAATGACTTTGCTTTGTGAAAGGAGACAGCCCCACATATCCCCCTTTAAATGTTAAAGTTCTCCTTGCTCTAATTTGGTTAAAAGCATTTCGTAAGTATTGAAGATGGTGTCACACAGAAGGATTACAGAGGACACGTTAGTATCGCTTATAATGCTCATAACTTTGGCAATGAGCATGATGACAGTAATGGGATTGGAATCACTGCGATGAGGGTTTTTGCCGCTTTGCTAATGAGGAATCAGTGAGGAATGAAGACGGCCAAGGGTCACACACGCACACACACACACACACACACACCACCCCACACATTTTCTTTATCCGCTCACCACTTGATACATACTTAGGTTGATTCCATATCTTTGCAATTGTGAATTGTGCTATTATAAACATACATGTGCAGGTGTCTTTTTGATATAATGACTTCTTTTCCTTTAGGTAGATACCCAGGAGCAGGATTGCTGGATTGAATGGCAGATCTACTTTTAGTTCTTTGAGAAATCTCTATACTGTTTCCTATAGAGATTGTAATAATTTACATTGCCATCCATGGTATATAAGCATTCCCTTTTCACCACATCCGTACTGACATCTATTCTTTTTTGATTTTTTAATAATGGTTATTCTGATTGGGGTAAGGTGATATCTCATCATGGTTTTAATTTGCATTTCCCTGATGATTAGGAATGTCGAGCATTTTTTCATGTTATTTGGCCATTTGTATATCTTCTTTTGAAAAATGTTTGTTCATGTCATTTGCCCACTTTGTAATGGGATTTTTTTTGTTTTTGTTTTACCTTGCTGATTTGAGTTCGAGTGCCTTTTTAATTCTGGATATTAGTCCTTTGTCAGATGTACAGTTTGCCAATACTTTCTTCCATCCTGTAGGTTTGTCTGTTTACTCTGTTGATGATTTATCTTGCTGTGCAGAAGCTTTTTAGTTTAATTATGTTCCATTTATTTAATTTTGGTTTTGTTTTGTTGCATTTGCTTTTAGGGTCTTAGTCACAAATTCTTTGCATAGGCCAATGTCCAGAAAGGTATTCCTAGATTTTCTTCAAGAATTTTTACGGTTTCAGGTCTTAAATTTAAGTGTCTTAATTCAGCTTGAGTTAATTTTTGTATGTGGTTAGAGATAGGGATCCGGTTTCTTTCTTCTTTATGTGGGAATACAATTTTCCTAGCACCATTTATTGAATAGTACGCGTTTTTGTCTTCTTTGTTGGTCTTTGTCAAATGTCAACAAATCCAAAAACACATACTGGTTGTTGGTTGTAAGTATTTGACTTTATTTCTGTGTTCTCTATTCTATTCCATTGGTCTATATGTCTACTTTTACAGGATATCATGTTGTTTTGGTTACTATATCCTTGTAGTATTATTTGAAGTTGGGTAATGTGATGCCTCTAGATTGGTTCTTTTTATCTAGGATTGCTTTGGCCATTCCAGTTCTTTTTTGATTCCATATACATTTTAGGATTACTTTTTCTAATTCTGTGAAAAATGATATTGGTAGTTTGATAGGAATTACATTAAATCTGTAGATTGCTTTGAGCAGTATGGTCATTTTCATAATATTGATTGTTTCAATTCAAGAGCATGAGACGTTTTTCCATTTGTTTGTATCATTTATGATTTTTTTTCTTTTTTTCTTTTTTTTGAGACATAGTTTCTTTCTGTCACCCAGGCTGGAGTGCAATGGCATGATCTCAGCTCACTGCAAGCTCTGTCTCCCAGGTTCAAGTGATTCTTTTGCCTCAGCCTCCCAAGTAGCTGGCATTACAGGCACCCGCCACCATGCCTGGGTAATTTTTATATTTTTAGTAAAGACGGGGTTTCGCCATGTTGGCCAGGCTGGTCTCTAACTCCTCAGGTGATCCACCTGCCTCAGCCTCCCAAAGTGCTGGGATTACAGGTGTGAGGAACCACACCCAGCCATTTATGATTTATTTCATCAGTGTTTGGTAGTTCTCCTTGTAGAGGTCTTCCACCTCCTTGGTTAAGTATATTCCTAAGTTTGTGTTTGTGTTTATGGTTTTTGTTTTTGATTTTGTTTTTGCAACTATTGTAAGTGGGATTGAGTTCTTAATTTGATTCTCAACTTGGTCTTTAATGGTGTTTATCAGTGCCACTGATTTGCATACTTTGATTTTGTAACTTTACTGAATTCATCTATCAAATCAAGGAGTCTTTTGACAAGAGTCTTTAGGGTTTTCTAGGTATAAGACCACATCATTGGCAGAGATTGTTTGACTTTCTTTTTTCAATTCAGATGGCCCTCCTCCCCACTGCCCCAACCTTTTCTTCTCTTGCCTAATTGCTCTGGCTAGGACTTCCTACCTTTTCCATCTTTCCTATGTACAGGTGGGGTCCTTGTGGAGACAAGTAGAAGTACAACAGCTTTCTTCTCTTGTTTTTCCACACCTTGTTTCCCTTCGCCAGACTTCTGCAAACAATAGAAATGGAGGAACTGGAGGTTATCTTAGCCTGTAAATTCTCTGGCCCAGTTGGCGTCTACCAATGTGCCCCATTGTCCTTCTGTTCATAGACTTCATGTGGTGAGGGACACAGCCTCTCTGGTTTTCTGGTATAACTCCTGCACCTGGCACAGCACAGGCACACTATAAGTCCTCAATAACTATGTGAATTAATTATACATAATCTAGTCTTCAGAGATTCCCACTTCTACCAAACCAGCAGAATGCCTCTTGCCTAATTCCACAGGTCTAAAAACATGGGGCGCGGATGTCCTCTCCTGAATCCCTTCCCCCGTCTTCTACCTCCTTCCCAGTCCATAAGGAATTCTAGTCTAATCCCCCTTGCAGAGCAAATCTCTGCTAAAGGTAGAATTTCCTCTGAGGTCGAAAGGAAAAATTTCAATATCAGCTGAAAATAAGCCCCCAATGTCCTTTGTGCTTTCAATTTTTGGCCTTTTAGACTTGATCATTTTCAGACCCAAAAATCTATTATTTCATATCTTTTCAAGTTGGTAATTTTCAGGCGAGTTAGTTGTGTGCTTCGGAGAGTGGGGAGAACCTGGACAGAGATCATTTTAAAGTGGTCTTTGGCACCTCCTTGATTTTTGGATGTCTTTGATTTCTTAGCTGATAGAATTGAAGCCTTCTCCCCAAGTATCATTAGCCTTTACCCCAGCTCCAAACATATCAGGTGGCTGTGGGAAGGAGCTGAGGCATGAGAACAGGCGCAGACATCCTGCTGGAGCATGCCTGCCCCTGGGATCCACGCAGCCCACAGCCCGCTGTGCCTGTCACCCAGCCCCACCCAACCACATTCTTCCTGCTTTGCAGTCGCCTGCAAGGCAATACCTCCACTGCTGGCCTCTAGCTTCTCTGACGCACAAAGAATGTCTGGCTCTATAAACATTCACCCAGTGATTATAGGATTAACTGCAACCTGCAGTAAAGGGAAGCTTTTAAACAAAGGTTTTGCTATGTTGTTTTGGAAGGGAAAATAAAATATAAAGCAAACAACATATTATGCGTGAATGGGTACTTTAGACTTTGGGTTAAGCAATTCAGTTATCAGTGAGAATTTCCTCTTGTACAGAGGTAATCAAGTTCAGGCTGTTGTGCTCATATCTCTGCTTCTCTCCACAGGCTCCACCTTTAATTGCAGTTGCCATGACAGTGAGATTGTTGCAAGAGAGCAAGAAAGATTGTGCATGTACTAGGAAAATGTTTATGAAAATTCACGTCTTTCTTTTTTCTCTGCTAGAAAGAAGAAAGAAATGGTGAATGAGAAGCAATTTTGTGTTCTTGAGCATCTATTATGTGCCAGGCACAAAGCTAGGTGTTTAACGTATATATGGTATTAAATGTGTGTGTGTAAAACCTTTTTTTATTGTGAACTATACAACTCACCTACCAAAGAGTGCGCAAAACAAAAATGTCAAGCTCAGTGATTTATCACAAAGCAAACGCCCAGGTAAAATCAAGAGCTAGACATTACCAGAATCCTAGAAGTGGCCCTTATGATGCCTTTCAATTATTACCTCCTTCTTTCCCTTCAAAGGAAAAACTCCCCTGACTTGTGTGGAAATCACTTGTTCTCTTTTCTTTGTAGTTTTACCACCTATGTGTTAATCCTAAACACTACAGTTAAATCATTATAATTTGTCTTGTTGTTGTTGAGACAGAATCTCACTCTGTCACCCAGAGTGGAGTGCAGTGGTGCGATCTCGGCTCACTGCAACCTCCACCTCCCAGGCTCAAGTGATTCTTGTGCCTCAACCACCCAAGTAGCTGAGATTACAGGCGTGCGCCACTACACCCGGCTAATTTTTGTATTTTTATGAGAGATGGTGTTTCACCATGTTGGTCAGTCTGGTCTCAAACTCCTGACCTCAAATGACCCTCCCACCTTAGCCTCTCAAAGTGCTGGGATTACCGAGGTTGCCGTGAGCTACCATGCCCGGACTAATGAGTTTTAATATCCAGTAGAGCAAGTCCTCCCAGTTTGTTTTTATTCAAGAATGTCTCGGTTATGTTTATCCCTTTGCATGTCCATAAAAACTTTAGAATCAGCTTGTCAATTTCCACAAAAGAAAAAAAGACTATTTTCTTTCTTTCTTTCTTTGGTTGTGGCAGGGAGATTGCATTGAATCTGTAGATCAATTGGGGGGAAAATGATATTTTCACA
Organism: Lagothrix lagotricha; assembly: GCA_963574225.1. Classification (NCBI taxonomy): domain Eukaryota; kingdom Metazoa; phylum Chordata; class Mammalia; order Primates; family Atelidae; genus Lagothrix; species Lagothrix lagotricha. Next base: position 87,936 of record CAUYNB010019562.1, on the reverse strand, counting down.
TTTTTTATTCTAATTTCCATCATGATTTCTTTGAATTTTCAAGCATATGAGGATTTTTTTAGTTATCTCTTTGTCACTTTTTCCCCAGAGAAATACTTGGAATTACTTCAATATTTTGCAATTTATTGAGACTTACTTTATGACCTACCATATGGCACATTTCTGTGAATTTTCCTTGCGTGTTTGGAAAAAAAATTATAGCCTGCATTTATAGTGTAGATGTCTTGTAAGTGTCCTTTAGGTCAAGTGCACTTGATTGTGTTGTTCAAATCTATATGATTAATAAGTTTTATCTGCTGGTTTTATCATTTGCTGTGAGAAGTATGTTAAAAGTCTACCACTTGTGATAGTGGATTTGCTTTTCTGTTTTATTTTGTATATTTTGAGGCTATGTTAGCAGTACGTAGAAAATTAGAATTATATTTTCCTGTTGAATTCAACTTTATCATAATGAAGTGGGTCTTTCTTATCCCCAACAGTGCCTTTTTATTGTACATATTAAAGGTTTATACCATGCTGTTTTGATATACATATCCATAGTGAAACGATTACTTATAGTTAAGCAAATTAATCTATCCATCACCTTCTAGAGTTGTGTGTGTGTTGGGGTGGGGGGGCTAAAATCTACTCTTAGCAAATTCGTAGTATATAATGTCATTAACTATAGTCCTCATGCTGTACATTATATTTCTAGACTTCTTCATCCGACATAACTGCAGGCTTGTATCCTTTGGCCTACTTCCCATTTCCTCCCCCTCCCCATTCTACCACCACTCTACTCTGTTTCTGTGCACTCAGCTTTTTTTAGATTCCACATGTAGGTGAGCAGTATTTTTCTTTCTGTGTCTGTGTTACTTAGCATAATGTCCTCCATGTTCATCCATGTTGTTACAAATGGGAGAATCTCCTTTTTAAAGGCTGAATAATATTCCTCTGTGTGGGTATATACAAACACACACATATGTGTATGTATATACACATAGGTATATGTATACACACACATATGTATATACATATACACACACATATGTATGTTTATATACAGATGAATTTTAATTATTTCACTTTTCCCACTTATTAACTGGGAAGTTACCAGTTTTTACTAATTTTACTAATTACTAGTTTTTACTAATTCTTTTAGATGTTAATTTCATTGATTTCTTCTCCCAATCATTGTTATTGTGAATTTTGATTCTCTGTACATTTTAAACTCCCCATGCTTTGTATTACTGTTTTATATGGTTGATATTTATTTAGATTCAACCACATATTTATTCTTGACTTGCTTTTCATTCTTTCCTTGATCTCCAACTTGCCATCTGAAATCCTTTTTTTTTTGGTCTGAATAATTTTAAATATTTTCTTCAGTTATGAGTCTGCTGGTGACAATTCTCTTGTTTTTGTTTTAATGCAGTTTTTATTACAAATTCTTGGCTGGAAGCAGTGGCTCATGCCTGTGATCCTACACTTTGGGAGGCTGAGGCAGGAGGATTGCTTGAGTCCAGGAGTTTGAGACCAGCCTGAGCAATATAGGGTGACCCCATCCAATCAAAAAACACAAAAGTTAGCCAGGTGTGGTGGTGTGCACCTGTAGTATTAGACACTTGGGATGCTGATGTGGGAGGATCACTTGAGCCCAGGAGGCAGAGGTTGCCGTGAGCGGAGATCATGCCACTGCATTCCAGCCTGGGAAAAAGAGAGACACCCTGCCTCAAAACGAAATGAAACAAAATAACTTAAAAAAAACTTCATTCTTGATAGATTTTTAAATTTTGATCATAACATTTTAGATGAGCAGCTTTTCTATTCAGCCTTTTAAAGATGTCATTTCACTGATTCCATTGCTGAGAAGTCAGCTCTAAGTCTCACTGTTGCTCTCTTGAAAGTAACTTGTCTCTTTTTCTCTAGTTGTCTTTCATGGAGTTTGAAAATTTCTCAGCCACTGCTTCTTTAGATTTGCTTCCATTATTTCTTTCAATGGCCTGCTGATACTCTTACAAGTATATTAGATCTTCTCACTATGTCTTCTATACCTCTTACCATCTCTTGTAGACTTTCCATCCTTTTCCTCTTCATGCTTTATTCTGTGATTGCCTTCTGATCTACCTTCTACTTCACAAATTTTCTCTTCAGTTGCGTCTCAACATTTACTAAACTTATTCATTGAGTTCTTAATTTTGATTACTATATATTTTTAATTCTAAAGCTTCTTTTTGTCTCTTTTATGTAGTTTCTAGCTTGCTGTCTAAATCCTCAATCACTTATTTTCTTGAAAAAAATAACAGCACATGTTATATATCTTCTGTTCACCTCCATGGCTATACCTTTACCCTCTCCACTCTGCTGTCTCTCCAGGAGACTGATCTGCGTGGACTGTATCAATGAATTTTCTTGTCTTCTGGCTTCTAGCTGTGTTTGGCTAAAGGAAAGTACCAGTAGGACCAGAGGGAAGGAGGAAAGTGAGATTCAGTACTGATCTACCTAATCTCTTCCTGTAGGGTCACTGTGGCCTGCCCACATTCCCTGACCATAGACTCTCTGTCTTTAGATTCTGATAGCTCCTCCCTCCCTGTAACTCTTCAAGCCTACAGGTGGTAAAGCCTTCTCCTTGTTAATAGTCCCAGCAATTAATACATTCCTTTATTAAAGAATAATATTATCCTTCATATTATCATAGTTTGATGGTTTCATCTGTGCCTGGTTGAAACCCTGACTGACACAACATGTTTATATCATAAAATGTTTTTGGCCTTTTGGCCAGAACCGCCATCTTCCAGTAATTCGCCAAAATGACGAACACAAAGGGAAAGAGGAGAGGCACTCAATATATGTTCTCTAGGCCTTTTAGAAAACATGGAGTTGTTCCTTTGGCCACATATATGTGAATCTATAAGAAAGGTGATATTGTAGACATCAAGGAAATGGGTACTGTTCAAAAAGGAATGCCCCACAAATGTTACCATGGCCAAACTGGAAGAGTCTACAATGTTACCCAGCATGCTGTGGGCATTGTTGCAAACAAACAAGTTAAGGGCAGGATTCTTGCCAAGAGAATTAATGAGCACATCAAGCACTCTAAGAGCCGAGATAGCTTCCTGAAACGTGTGAAGGAAAATGATCAGAAAAAGAAAGAAGCCAAAGAGAAAGGGACCTGGGTTCAGCTGAAGCGCCAGCCTGCTCCACCCAGAGAAGCACACTTTGTGAGAACCAACGGGAAGGAGCCTGGGCTACTGGAACCTCTTCCCTGTGAATTCATGGCATAATAGGTGTTAAAAAGAAATAAAAGACCTCTGGACTGCAAAAAAAACAAAAAAAATGTTTTTGGTTATTTAAATAGTTAGACTCTATGTGGATCTGTAAGACCTCACGTGGCTCTGTTTCTACTGTCCTTGTTTCTTCTATTTTGTTAGTAATATTTTCTGTTTCATGTATTTTTAATTTTTTTATTTTTATGTGTTTATTTTTTTGAGACCAGGTTATGAGAATGGCTAATTTTTATATTTTTGGTAGACATGGGGTTTTGCCATGTTGCCCAGGCTGGTCTCAAACTGCTAACCTCAAGTGATTCCCCCACCTTGGCCTCCCAAAGTGCTGGGATTGTAGGCATGAGCCACTGTGCCTGCCTTCATGTGGCTATATTTAAATTATGTGCTAATAATTGTATGTGCAAAATTGCTTATAGAAATATATTCTTCATTGAGAAAGGACTTATATTTGCTTTTGCCAGGCAGTTGGAATTATTATAAACTGAAGTGTCTAGGAAGCCTTATGTAGTTCAAGTTCATTCTTCTTTAGTATCTCAACTTGAAATGGGGAGATTTACCAGCAACCCTCCTCACCTTGGCAGGACCTAGACCACAATTCATTCCCTTAATTTAGCCTCTTACCCTTTCTCCAACTCCTCATAAATTACCAAATGCTCCCAGGACAGAGCAGCCTTATCTTCCAATTTACTTTTTTGAACCTCTAAATTGGTTCAGTAATTCTTCTCTCTCTTGTTAGGTCTCATTTAAAAAAAAAAAAAGTTTCCGGTTATCTTCAATAGGAAAATTGCTCTGAATTAATTTGCCTTCTTCAAACTTGGCTAGGCCAACTAATTTATCTAGGGTAATGCATCTAGAATAGCTCAGATAAGCCTAGCTAGCCGTAAGTCCTGTTCTCTTTTATTTAACACTAAATCATCTTTTGCCTCAACTGAAAAAACAGATTGTTCAATATTGAACCGGAATTTTGCACTGCTAGCTATAGAAGTCAAAATAATTTACTATGCAAATGTGAGTCTCTTAAGGATGTTCTCCATATCTCACTCACATTTAAATCCTTAGCACTTAGCATAGTATGTCTTCAGACAGTATTTGTTAAGTAAAAGAAAGAATAAGAAAAGGATGAAATATATAAAATTCAAATGAAGACAGTTTCTATATGGATTGTATTTCTCAACCTAAAATAATCCTCATCTAGTATATCAGAGTGTCTTCCTTGTTCTATTTTCCAAGATAAAGTTTTTAAATTGTATAAGTGTAACACATCTATAAATGCAGGGCTTCCATTCTCAGTTCCGCCATCCCAAATATTACAAGTGATTTTCAAGTTCAAGACTAGTCTAGTTTCTTTCTGGGACTCCCTAGGACTGGGGAGGACTAGCAGATGGTGGTCCAGTGCCACATAGTTGAAGGATTTACTCCTGTCAATCCAGCTTCAACATGCCTCAAACTGGACTCAGCATCATCTCCTCTTCCCTTACTAATTTATTCTCCTTCCCTGTGTTGACTACTTTATTGTCATTGCATCATCCTCCCAGTTGCTGGTACCAGAATCCTAGGAGTCATCTCTTACTGCATCCTATCCAAATTACCAAGCTTGGTGAGTTGGTGTCTACATATTTCTCACAATTGTCACCACCCTGGACATCTCTACTGTGACTGCTCTAATGTGAGTGCTCATCACCATTCACCTGGAGGTCAGCATTGACCTCCTAACTGGTCTCACCTTTATCCTCTCTGAACCGTTCCCACAAAGAGATCAACATTGACACGACATTGCCTAAAGCCCTTTGGTGCTTTCCCACTGTCCACAGACAGTCTAAGTGTCTTGCCACCATTGGTAAACTCTCTGTAATCTGGCCCTTACTTATCTCTCAAGCCTCTTTTCCCACTGTTCTTTGTGGGGCTCATGGTCTAAAACTGCCAAACATGTTACACTTCCAAGCATTCCTACTGTTCCTTCTGCATGAATTTCTCTTCCCTTACTTATAAACTTTACTTACTCTTCAAGAATCACCTTCTGCCTCTTCAGTATAGTCCAAGTGGCCCTTCCATGCGCTCCTATGGCAAAGCTCCATCAAAACACATAATTAGCCTGTAACCCTAGCACTTTAGAGGCCGAGGCAGGCAGATCACTTGAAGTCAGGAGTTTCAGACAGCCTGGTCAACATAGTAAAACCCCATCTCTACAAAAAATACAAAAATTAGCCAGGCGTGGTAGTGCATGCCTGTAATCCCAGCTACTTGGGAGGCTGAAGCAGGAGAATAGCTTGAACCTGGGAGGTGGAAGTTGCAGTGAGCTGAGATTGTGCCACTGCACTACAGGCTAGGAAAGAGAGTGAGGCTCCATCTCAAATAAACAAACAAAACAAAACAAAAAAACCCACATGCTCAGTTTTTTATGACTGTCATCCTCACTTATCTGTAAGAAACTTGAAGCACTCCAGCTTAATGGTGCCATTTAATAGGACCTTAGTAACAGTTTGAAAAACTAAATTGAATAATAATCATTAAGATTAATCAAAATTAGAATTTATAATGTCCAAGTGTCTTAGTCATTTCAATGGGTGGGGTTTATTTTATTGTTCCTTCAATATATTTTTCTCTTAATTTTAAATTATATCTCTAAGTATGGATATTATAAAGATCCATATTTTCTAGCTCATAAATGAGTGATTGTCATATTATTTTCAAAGTTGACCTTTTTTTTAACACAGTTAGATGGGCATGTTGATATTGAACTCTCATTTCTTCTTTTTAGGGCCCTCATGTGCTTTGACATTTTTTCATCTTCTCCATCAAAAGAGACTCTGTTCTGCAGCATGGTGCTCCATTTGCTAATATGTTATTGTTATTAATATGTTACCGTCCTTCCTAGTGGGATTGGAATGTACATTGTTTTATGGGTTTATTCATTCCTTATGCTAGCCAGTTTCTTATATTTGTGTCATGGAACCATGTCCCTGGTTTCTCAGAGTAAAACTCTTCTCTCAGTAGAAATGTAAGTTCCCTAGTTGGTGATTTCAGTTGCTGGAGCAGTAGCTAGTGAGGGTCTCTTCCCCCTGCCATTAGTACTAAGGATCACTATCAGCTTTCTCGCCTTTGATCTAAAAATCCCAGCTTCCCTTAGCTTTATAACAGTAATGGTGATGCCTATTGCCAGTGATTTCAAGAAGCAACCCAGGGAAGAAGGGAGTGAAAGCGTTTTACAAATGCCTTGGTCTCCATTTGGTTTTATTGCTTATTCTCTTACAACTTATAACCCCCAAAAGTCAGAAGAAAAGTTCATTAGTTCAGTGTCTGACAGTTCAGAAACTAGTAACCCAGTACATTTGTGTCCCTCCATTGATTTAACACTTGTGGTAAGTTGAATTTTTGAATAATGTCCACAGCTATATTTCCAGTCTCACATGTTGTCCTGGAACCTTGCTACCCCATCTTCCCTCACACCTGGGTGGGCCTTGTGACTGCCTTGGTGAGTATCATGTCATGGAAATGATACTGAGTAACTTCTAACATTAGGTCATAAAAGGCAACCTGGCCAGGCACAGTGGCTCGTGCCTGTAATCCCAGCACTTTGGGAGGCCGAGGCAGATGAATTGCTTGAGCTCAGGAGTTGGAGACCAGCCTGGGCAACAGGGCGAAACCCTGTCTCGACTAAACATACAAAAATTAGCCGGGCATGGAGGCACATGCCTGTAGTCCCAGTCACTTGGGAGGCTTGAGGCTTGCTTGAGCCCGAGAGGCAGAGGTTGCAGCGAGCCAAGATTGCACCACCGTACTGCAGCCTTGATAATAGAGTGAAACTGTGTGTGTGTGTGTGTGTGTGTGTGTGTGTGTATATATATATATATATATATATATATAAAAGGCAACCCACAGCTTGGGAACACTGAGCTGCTCTGTATGATGTCCAACTACCCTGAAGCTGTATGTTAGAAAGGCCATGTAGAGATATCACGTAGAGGGAGGGAGAGGCCCAATGAGCCCCAGCTATTTTAGCTCTCATTTTTACATCTTCCCAGTGAACTGACAGACAGAGGCTGGGAGGTGAAACCTTCTGAAGGCTCATTCACTTGCATGTGTGTCATGAAGCTTCAGGGCAGCTCCAGCTGATGCTAGGAGAGAAAAGATGAGCTATTTTCTCTAGACCCTGCCAAAACTGCAGATTTGTGAGTGAAACAAATGCTGTTTTAAGCCACTACACTTTGGAGGGGTTTGTTATGCAGGAATAAGTAGTAAGAACACCCCTAATGACCTGAGCTCAGACCAGAAGAATTATTTAATCCCTCTTCTGTGAAAAAGTAGAAATTTAAGTTCTTGATGTGCTCTTGGATGGCAGACAAAAATGACAAGTCAGAGGGTTTTAAACTCTTTGTTTCCAGGCTACTGGGTGCATATAATACAGGAGATTCAGGGCCCCTGGGAGGCTAGAGAAAGAAACAGTAATTAAAGTGGTCCAGAAGGAAAAGAAGCATATGATGGGCTATGCCTGGGACCTCCAGACCAGAGGGCAAGGGAAGACCATTCCTTTCTTACACATATGTATCACAGTCCTAATTTTCCAAAAATGGTATTCACAACCCCCACAGAAGAACACGAAAGCCCTGCTTTTCAGAGTGCAAGATTCTTTCTACAGAAAAAGAAGATCCCCTTTCCTTTCTTTCCTCTCCTTGCTACTTACGACATTTCTAGGGCACAGGCCTCCATGATCAGAAGACAGGTGAGCGACTGTCCATGGTGCTGCCCTCGGCTTACTGCTCCAGACCATGTTTTCCTTCACAGGAACCCACATCCACAGGCTCTGTGATTTACAGAGACAAAGGCATCCTAGATCCCTACAGGACCTAGAATGTGTCACTAGGTCTTGTACATTTGTTTCAGATGGGATATAAAGAACGTCTAACAGGGAAGATCACCCTTTGTTATTTATTTCAGTACCTTAGGGATGCGCATATGTGTGTGTGTATTCTTCTCAACAGAACAAGGACTAAACAAGTCTTCCTAGATGTTTTTGAGGTGTTTTACCCATTGACAATGTGACAGGTTCCTTATATTGTACTGTCAAATATGCTAATCAGATTTTTCTTCTATGTGTTTCACTGAATATGTTTGTTTGCTGTTCCTGGGTATAGGTGTGGGCATTTGATGTGTTACTGTCCTAGAAACAGGGGCTGAGAACCCTTGGGTCAGGAAGCAGGACCAGAATCTTGGACATGCGGTTGGAGGATTGGTTGGTCTCCCTTCCTCCACTTTTCTCCTGTGTCTCCTTCTTTCACCTCATGCCCTCTCCCTGCAGACCTCTTTTATAGCTGTGCCAAATCATAAGTGGAGGTAGAAAGTGGATGGTGGTGGCAGGATCCTAGGGGTCAGGAGGACGGGACTATGCTTCACAGTTACCCAGGTGGCAGCTGTGGTGAGGGCTGACAGAGATGCTGCGTCTGAAGCCAGACTTGTGTACCAATCCAGCCTCTGGTGTTTGATTGCCATGTGAGTGAAGAAGTCACTGAGTCACATTTTTTCTCCTCTGTAGACAGATAACTCAACCTGCAGAGCATTATGAGGATTAAGTGAGGTGCTATATTAGAATCTTGTAAACTACAAAACATTCTGCTAATAAAGGCTTATTTCCTTCTGTAGGGGCCCCAAAGAGAGATTAAAAGTGGTAAGAAGGATGAGTCCAAGGAGCTACCGATGAGGAGGGAGGAGAGAAGTTCCCAGAGGCAGAGGAAAGCTGAAGCAGAGACCCAGCTGGGTCTCATGGAGCTAACCCAGCAGAGGGAGAAAGAGGCTCACCTGGAGTTGGGCAGATGCCCAAACTCAGGCAGCAGGCAATGCGGGGAGCTGAAAGGGAAGGAACAATTGTAATAATAGCAGCCATGTGCCGAGCGCTGGCCAAATGCCAGCCACTGTGCAAGGCTTACATGCTCATTTAATTCTCACAACAACTCTATGAAGCACATGTTATTATCCTCATTTAACACAGTGGAGAAAGAAGTTCTGATAGGCCCAAGACATTTCTAAAAAATCTCACTGCCAGAAAATGGCAAAATCTGGATTCAAATCTAGGGTTTTCTTACCCCTAACTAAGCTAAAGTTAAGAAGCCTAAGATAAGATTTCTGGTTTTGTTTGGGTTTTTTTCATGATTTTTTTTTTTTAAGACAGAGTTTCTTCCTTCAATGCTGCCTGGGTGTGTAGGAAAACAAAACAAAATAAAACAAAGACAGAGTTTCCCTCTTGTCGCCCAGGCTGGAGTACAATGGCATGATCTCAGCTCACTGCAACCTCTACCTCCTGGGTTCAAGCGATTCTCCTGCCTCAGCTTCCCAGGTAGCTAGGATAACAGGGGCCCATGACCATGCCCAGCTAATGTTTGTATTTTTAGTAGAGATGGGGTTTCACCATATTGGCCAGGCTGATCTCATCTCAGGTGAGTCACCCGCCTCGGCCTCACAAAGTATCGGGATTACAGGTGTAAGCCACCGCACCTGGCCATTTTTTTTCTTTTTTAAATAATAAAGAGAAGCATCAGATCAGAGGAACCTACTATGGGGCAGACTCCAAAGCCAAGAGATCAAAGAACAGGCTTGCAAAATGAGAGGGTAGGGGACAAGTCAGAAAGAGGTCTGTGCAAGCGCCAGAAACATGCACATACCCTCTTCCCTATGGAGTGGCTCATGGGCCAGACTCTTTTAAAGAGCTACGGACAGAGCAATCTCCTGCAGCCTGTTCTTATGTGAGGAACAGAAAAGCTTCCGTGTGAGTCTCCCTGTGCTCCTGTTCCCTTCTCATCATTGTAGTTGATAGAATTAGTGCATGGTGTCAACCAGCATTCACCAAAGTTTGTTCTGCGGGACCTTAATTCTGTGGGGTTAACAGACACAACTTGGAGTAAAGATTCAGTTAAAGTCACTTCAATTTAACACACTTAGTGGACACCCACAGAGCAATGAAGTAAATATTCAACCATGAACAATAGGCCAGGTCCCTGTTTTCATGGAGCCTGTAGACCAGATATCAAATAAGTTTGGAAAATGTCACAACAAAGTGATATTTGTTTCTTTACTGCAAACATTTCAGGGTCTGATATGCATTGTGACTTTCTAAGAATGGAGGAGAATATATAGTGTTCCCCCATGATATCTACCCAGGGAATCCTATTTTACTTGTTGTAAAGTCTCTTCTTGTGGCTCCAGGGCTGGTATTCTTCTTCTTTTTTTTTTTTTTGGTGAGAGAGTTTTGCTCTTGTCACCCAGGCTGGAGTGTAATAGCGCGATCTCAGCTCACTTCAACCTCCACCCCTTGGGTTCAAGTGATTCTCCAGCCTCAGCCTCCCTAGTAGCTGGAATTACAGGCACCCGCCACCATGCCTGGCTAATTTTTGTATTTTTAGTATGTTGGCCAGGCTTGTCTCGGACTCCTGACCTCAGGTGATCCACCTGCCTCAGCCTCCCAAAGTACTGGCATTCCAGGCATGAGCCACTGCACCTGGCCCAGGGCCAGTATTCTAGAGAACAAGCTTGAGGGGAGGCCAAGGCAGGCAGAGAATGATACGCACCCCTTCACCTCCCTTCATTTCACAATGCTGGTAGTGTGGTCCAAAGGGATGATGCGGAACACATAAGCTTAGAACGTGGCAGCCAGGTGATGCAACTGTGGGGGTCAGGGTGCCATTCGTGGATGCCAAGTGATGGCTGCCTCTCAACACTGAGCCTGATGAAGAGTCAAAACTACCAGGAAATCGCCACAGGTGAGACCTCAGAAGGTCTGTGCTTCTCTGAGCGGAACTGAGAAGATCCCTGAGCCAATAAAGATGTAGCAGGAGAAGGAGAAATAGAAAGTGAAAGCCTGGGGCGAGGGAAAGTCCTTTGCTCCTAGGCCATAAGAGATTTTCTGTCAGAGTCCTGTGGGAGGACCTGGGTGGCAGCTGCCCTGGTGTAGGGGAACAGCATGTCCTGTCTATAGATATAAAGAGAAGTGTTCCTGGAGCAGCATGGGGCTTCGTATGCCAGCAACCAAAGTTTATCACTCAGGCAAACAAGCCAGAGGAAAAGAGCTGACAAATGGCTAGCATTTCCCTCCCGCCCTCTTCTCCAGGAAGATGTTTTGGTCTTGGTTCCCCTCTGGGTTTTTCCTCTCTCTGATCTCTCTTGCCCTCACGCAGTGTTCCCTGCCCAGGCATTACATAACAGCCAGGACTGCAGGGAACACCTATACAAGAGGCCATGACAGTTAGACAATGGGCAGGCACAGGCTGCCCTGAGAAAATGGAGTCATTCATGAGCTGTGTGAGAGGCGGCTCTGTTCCCAGCTTGGCTCGCTGGTAAATGAAGTGGGCTCGGGACAAAGACGGAAACTTTACACTCGAGCAATTTTCCCACAGTGGTAGGCTCACAGAAAAACAAGGCACTAGTTGGCTTAGAGGAGAAAAGGCAACCATATCCATAGACTTTGCTTTCTCCCCCAGATTGCCGTCTTGTGCCAAAACCACAGAATAAACTCCCAGGGAGGCAACAGCAAGGCTCTACTCACTCTGGGTCTCAAACAGCAGAAGCCAGAGGAAAGGTGTGGGTCTGCCTTCAGCTTCTGTCTGTTTCTCTGGCTGCTTGATGGGTCTTCATTTCTGGATCAGCTCATAGTTGACCTCTGAGCTAGCTCGCCACCTTAGAGGGAAGGGATGTTGTCAGTTGGGGTGATCATCCTGAGAGAAACAGCAACGGCTTCCCCTAGCACAGCTGCTCAGCGGGGTCAGGGAGCACCTTCCTCAACACAGCCGGCTGGCTCGATGGAGCCAAGGGTCTCTTCAGCCCACACTGCTCAGGGCTGTGTGTGGAGTCACACCCTGACAATACTTAGCTGTGGGGCCCAGGACCTCTTTGCATAGGAATCTGTACTACAGCTGCAGGTATAGTGCTGCCCTATAAACCACAAGGTGCTAAAATTTAACCAAAAAGTTATGAGTGTCTTACATTGGGGGTTTTATATAAGACAATTTTATGTCAAGAAAATACCAAGATTATAACAAATAATCTTATATGTTAAAAACAATTACCAAATTCCAGCAATGACCTTCTTATCAATTTAAAGAAATACAAAGCTCTTGTCCAATTTACCTATTTAGAGACTTCTGAAGTCCCCTACAGAGCTATTTAATCCATGGCACTAATCCTACCTCTGAGAATGCTACTGTAATCCTCAGGTGCAGAGTAGAGTATACTATGCGCAGGTATTATAAAGTATTAAGATACCTCTGTATACACCCTGGAATCTTGCCTTCCTACCAAGCACCGGAGGGACCCATAGGATGAGGGAAGGCAATTAGGTGGGATAAAATGCTTCCTAAATGATAAATGGGCACTGATGCCATCAAGCCTGGAAATACATGTACATATAAAATGGACCTGGGTTTGCCAGCTCAACCTCATACAGGTAGACTCTATCCTTCCGGGCACCAAGCTGACAACATAAGAAAATGCCAGTTGCTAAGGAATACAGAGGTTGAATGCTCTGGAGTCAGACAGATGGGCCTGGATCTTAATTTCAAAACTTAGCACCTGTGTGACCTCAAAGGCATGGCTTTACTTTTGCTGCCTCCACTGTATCAACCTAGTGGTCACAATATTTAGGAAGGTGGGCTAGGACAGACCAAGCATTTCTCCTGGAATTGCTGAAGGAAGTGGGCTCCAGGGCGGCCCCCTGTCTGGGGTCATTCTAGCCAGGAGCCCCTGCGCACCACACTGAATACCCTCACAAGACCAGTGGCCATTTTTTGAAGAGAATCCCCACTAACCTGGGAAAACTTCACAACAGACCAACATTGTTTCCTGCACTGGGGCTTGGAAACCACTGCATGAAATAATTTATCTGTTACTGTTTAATCCTATACTGGCTTTAGTTATATTCTTTATAGAGAAAACCTTTAAAGTTTTCTCCTTTATGCTTCAGGCGTAGCTAGGCAATGTTCACCAAATCTATGTGCCTCCCCAACTGTTTCCACTTCAGCATTTGAAGGAAGAATCAAAAGCCCTTGGGCTTGCAGATGCTCGGAGAACAGGCATGAGGCAACATTTTCTGAGCTCTCATCACATCCTGGGTACCGTGCTAGGCTTGCATACCTACAGTACTCCCAACAGAGTGAGGCAGAGGGGTGATGAAGTTGGTTGAGCCTGAGGGTGGAGGCTGGGAGCCTATGGGAGCATGTGGTGACCAGACTGGTGGTGACGGGAGAACGCTTTCCAGAGGAGGAGATAGCCGAGCTGAGTTTCCATGAATAGCCAGGTGTGGGCATAGTGGCTCACCCAGGCAGAAGGAGTAGAGCAAGAAAGGGCTTGGCCAGTTCAGAGCCTGACTGTCTGATGTGTTGCAGTAAACCTACAGGACTGCAGAATTGGAAGAGGTGGTGAGGGAGGAGGTGGGGAATAGGAAGGCAGGAGCCAGGTCTCCATAATGCTCCTAAGTCCCTCTGGGACATCATTTGTCTCTCAATAATGCCTCTAATAGAGATATCTTATTTATTGATACTTTAATTTACTGATACCTTAATCCTTCAAGCAGAATGGTAAAGCAGAAAAAGCCTGTGGGTACCTCCTCACATGTGTTGTTTGTTTGTTTTGAGACAAGGTCTCGCTCTATCACCCAGGCTGGAGTGCAGTGATGCCATCACGGCTCACTGCAGCCTTGACCTCCTGGGCTCAAGCAATCCTCCTACCTCAGCCTCCTGAGTAGCTGGGACCGTGGGCATGCGCCACCATGCCCAGTTAATTTTGTATTTTTTTGTGAAGATAGTCTCACCACGTTGCCAAGGCTGGGATTCCTCACATGGTTTCACATAAGTAGTCCCTGTATTTGCCTTGTTCTTTCCATTGTTAAGAGAATTCTTCAGGCAATTAAACGTATGCTTCCACAACGATGTCTCTTCTCCCCACTGCTCTTTGAAGCTGATCTTTGTTGGAAAAGCTATTTTTCATCAAATTGATCCAGATTACTCATTGATTAGCTTGTTGGCCATAACTGCTTCTCAAAAAGAGCTCACCTGTTAAGCTTAATGATAGCTATCCGTACTGAACTAGTATTATATGCCTGGCATGGTACTGGGTGCTTCTGAAACTTTTTATTCAATACTCGTAGCAAATTAATGAGGAAGACACTGTTATCATTTCCGCTTTACAGATGAGAACATTAAAGCTTGATAAAACAACAGCTTATCCATGACAGAACTGGGTTTCAATCTATTTGATTCCAAAATCACCACTCTTAGCCAATTCACTCCACTGCTATTACAAAATGCTTTTGAGAACAATTTAAAACAAAGACATGTGACTGTGGCTGCACAATAGATAACCAAGTTTTTTGACCAGAAAACATTTTTCCCCCTGCACAAAGAAGTTGGGAAAGCAGCAGGCAGTCCGGAATGGCGATGGGGAGATCCGAAGGCAGCAAAGGCTTCTCTCCGCCGTGTGAAAGGCCTGAGTTTAGATAGCTCAGGGAAATTTCAAGGCCAATTTTCTGTAAAATCCCCATTCTCTGAGGTATGGCTTTAATTAACAATCATGTATCAATATTGGTTTGTTAATCATAACAAATGTGCCATGCTCCTGTAAGATGTAAGATATTATCAACAGGAAAAACGAGGGAGAGGTTCACGGAGCTCTGTACTATCCTTGCAATTTTTCTGTAAATCTAAAACTGTTGTAAAAAAACTAAGGTCAGGGGAGGGGAAAAAAGAAAAAAAGTTCATTTTTTATTAAAAAAAACAAAACCTCATTCTCCACAGCCACATGCATATTTCAGAATTATTCTCAGAAACTTCCAGAAACAATTAATTTACTATATATAACATTACAGCTTAGATTAAACAGAGTAGTAATTATTAATGCTTAACATTAGTACAGAAGCTCCAAAATTATATACCAGAGTGTTAGTGTAACTCTAAATATTAAGATACATAGGTCAGTGATTCCTGAAGTTTATTTTTTTATTTTATAGAGAAAACGTAATTGACAAAAATGATCACATACTTTTTAAACTTTGTTATTGACATCTTCGGGAACTGTAGCCATTTGAACCCCATGTTCCTGACTCAAGCTCCTTTGTCCATCTCTTAAGAGTTGTTAAATTCAGTCATAATGCCTGGGACTGAAGAAAAGGCTTCCAAGGGGCTGATCTCACAAATCAGCAGATAGGCTAACCAGTCTTTTTACTCTGCTCTCAGGCAGGTGAAAGTGTTCTCCGGTCCTAAACGTCCTGTTCTAGTTGTGCCCCATTTGTTGAGGGGTTGAGGGTGGCATGGATGCAGGCTCCATGCTTTAACTAGGCTGCTATTCCCTATTACCTGCCTGCCCCAGCTTCGGACTACCACCCAGGTTCAAAGGAGCGTGTCTGATGAAGAAACCACCTCGCTTAGTCAAGATATTCAGCTTCATTCTACTCTCATCCCCCTTTCTCCAGGTGGAGATCTCAGGAGGAGAGAGAGAGAGAAAGGGATGCAAAAAGGCTCAATTCTCAGGCTCCTGCCCCGACAATATCAGTATTATCTTTATAAATTTAATACATATATAGCTTTCTATTATATATAAAGTAGAGAGAGAGAGAGAGAGAGAGAGAGGCATAACAATGTAGAAAGGCTGGTCAACATGAGTTTCATTACTATACAGAAAGCCCACAGGGACTGGATGAGCTCATTCACAAAGACCACCAGGTTTTAGGAGCAGGGATATTTATCCTTCTGGACTGGGAGAGCTGGGAAGAATGAAAGGACCAAGCTTTACCAAATTCAGACTCACATTTTTGTTTGCAGCCAAAGGTCATCTTGAAGCACAGTGTGAAGCAGTTTCCCTGAAGAAGGGGGCTGGACGTGGAGGTTGGTTCCCCTATTCAGATTCAGACAATGGGAGGGCAGTTTATTACTTTCACAGCATGGTGACCATGCAGTGCTTGGTAAAAACAGTTCTCAGGACATTTAGAATTTGTTCTCTCTCCCTGCCATGTGCTTATGGTGTCCTCCCATAAATCCCGTCTCTTATCTAGATACTGGGACCTACTGACTAGTCTTGCTAGGGATTGGGATCTAGAAAAAGCAATTTCTTCTTTGGTTTGTGCATTTTTAAAATGCCTGTGCAAGGACTATGAACCTGCTATTCATCTTCTCAAGAAGAGATATCTGTGTGTTACTAGATACAGCACCTTGGTCATCAAGAGTGAATGAGTCCAACAACTAGCAGGTGTCTTGGCTTCTGAGGTACCCCCCACCCCCAGCATTGATGGGAAAAGGGACTCCAGTCCAGCTCCTCATTCCTGGGGCAATCTCATCAAACAGCAAAGGGTTTTCTGTTCAGCCTTTCCAGACTGGAACAAGTGTAAGGTGGGAGATGGTGAATCATTTTCCAAAGCCAGGATTGGCCCTCTTGGAATCTTTATGCGTTTCTGATTAAATGTAAGAAAATTAAGAGAAACCTGGAGGTTCCAGGGACTTAGCATGGTTTTGGCCACAGCACAGGGCCACATAGTCTCTGAAAGACCAAGTATAGGTATCATCTGACTCCAAAGTTCAGACCTCTTCTACTTGAGATCTGAGCCCCTCACACTGGGGCATAGTCAGTTAAGGCTGCAAAAGGGAGATAGCGATGGAGTTCAGCATTGAATAGACATGAATACAAACACTTGGGCACTGTCAACACCAAAGAGCCTGACATCTCACTTCAGATGTAATTATAACAGTGTCCAAAAGCCAGTGTTAGCATTTAAATCTTCTGGCACACTTATTGTGGAACCATTGAGTATTCCTCACTCTGTGACGCAGAAAGAAAAAAACTAAAGCCCTGAGAATTCAGCTCATTTACCCAAGTCACTGAGGCATTTAAGGAACAGCTCTTGTAAGTCCATTTAGGTGGTTTAGGGCTGAAGAAGATGCCCAGAATCCCTAAATAGAAATAAGTACTGGTCATCAGAGCAGTGTGAGTAGGCCCTTTCTGGCCAGGAGGTCATCTCAGGCTCCAGAGCCACTTGTTCAGCTCTGGTATCTAAACAGCCAAAGTGAATTATTCACTTAGGAGGGTGAAAAATACTCAACTCCCCGGGATTGTCAAATGGAGTTTTCCATCATAAAATATCTTAGTCATTTGGAATCTAACCAAAGTAAACGCCTGGTCCTGACCCACCCATACCCCTGTGCTGGATGGGAAAGGAGAGAGGGAAATCCCAAAACAAATGGAAAAGCCACCTGCCAGCCACAGATCGTGCATGACCCTCCCTGGGCAGGTCTACTCCAGGTGAGACATGGTTTGAGCCAGGCTACAGGTGATGAGTGGGTCACGGAAGGGCTCTCAATGGCATCTCTGTTTGATTCCAGGCCTGAGTGGGGCTGTGGCTTACATAACAGTTTGGCAGGGAGATGCAGCCAGGCGGAAGCACGCGGGTTTCCAGCAGCGTATAATCATCTTTGATTTCTCTGTTTGCTCAGCAGCTTTCATGTGGTGGGGGAAGCACTGGTGCAGGAGGAGGGGCAGGATTCTGATACACTAAAGCCTTCTGTTTTCTTCTGCAAAACAAACAGCCCCAAACAGATCCCCATGGCTAGGGAATTAATTAGCCACTGCCACACAGGTCCTGTGGCAGTTTGGGGGAGGAGCTGCTCTGGAGCCTGGGCCAGACCTAAGAAGGTCAGAGACTGACTTAAAGTTAGGGCCTCACTAGGTGCACGGGAGCCTGAAGGGCTACCAAGGAGCAGGGGTCTTGGATGCTGGCAGCACCTGACATGGTTTACCCTCTTAGCACTGAGGGCTGTGATGTCGCCCTCTGATTACAGAAGTCACTGAATCCCATACCACGTCCATCCAGAAAGGAAGTTTGTCAGGCCTCTCTCTTACTAACCACTGCCTCCTTTGTGCCATTACCTCCATGTAGGTACCAGGCTAATTCTACTGGAATCCTGAGCATCTGGGAGCAAATCAATTTAGAAAATAACATTTCCTTTGACTAAAATACAAATTTTTAGCTCCTTCTGATACTAATTGGTTTGGAATTGAGTAGCATTTGGTCCCCTTTAGAATGGGCTCATTCTCACCACTTGCTGTGGTCTCCACTATTCCCTATCGTCTTACACCTGGTGATGTTTCCTACTTCGTTATTCCGCTTGCCTGGCGCTTGCAGACATTTTTAGGATTAATTCCCTGCCCTATCCTAAGTATGATAATTTGATAGATTATAATTTGCTTACCTCTCTGATTCTCCCACTAGACTGCAAACTCTTTGGACAAATGCACAAATTGGTCATTCATTTATTCCTTCAACAATTAGCTATGGCATGCTCACTTTGAACAGAGTGCTAAGTGCTAGTCATTGTGTTAGGAATGTAGAATTTATCACGGGGCCTGTAGTGCCTGGCATTTAGCACATGCTGTATATATGTGATTAAATACATACATAAATAATTCTTCCTGCATGCAAACTGTCAATCTTGGCAGTGAAGTTCTGTTACCAATGTGTCCACCCTCTCAACCTTATGAATAGGTTTACTGACAGAATACATCTTGTTTTGCAAGTGATTTGCATGAACTTGTATAATGTTGTGCTCAGATATTTCCCTATATTCAGATATTTTCGAACACCCAGCTTGCATCTCTGGCCTCACGTTTTGCTACTCCCTGTCCTATCCAGCCATGGGGAACTGCTTGTATGACCTCCCTGAACCCGCCCTGCTCCTAGGGCCCCCATGCCCTTGCTCACCCTGTCCCCTTAGCCTGGAAAGCCTTCATCTTGTCCTTTACCCCATTACTACCCCTCCCCTGGCCAGCTTCCAGCCACCTCATAACCCTCACTCAGACATCACCTTCCCAGGAGCCTCCTCTGATTCCTCCAGGCTGAGTTAGGAGCCCCTGCAGTTTGTTCTCATATTCTATGTGGCTCTCTTATAAGTCTGTCTCCACGACCATGCTGCAAGCCCTGGAGGCACGGACTGGACATTTTTTCAAGGGCAATCATAGAATAGGAACTTTGTATATAGAAAGAACAATTCAGTCATCCTTGTAAGTGAAACCCTAGCCAGGCCTGCACCTGTTTTAGCACATCAGTGCACACACACCCTCAACTTTGACACTCCCCTGCAGAGTCCAGATTACCGACCAAGGATCCAAATGGATTCTTGCTTTGGACAGAGTCTAGCTCTCTGTTGACACATCATGTTCTTTCCCCTATTATAATAACTACTCATGCTCTCTGTGTTTTTCCAAGTTTTTGGTGTTTGAATACATGAAATTCTTTTGCTCTTTGTATGAAAACAATGCCATCTGTTCACTAGATAGAAATTCTGGAAAGCTTCTGAAAAGCAACCAGGTTTTACTGCAGAATAGTCCAAGATATACCTCAGTGGGATTCTGGGTAGGAGGCAGATAAGATCAGGACAAGAACAACTTGGAGTTCTTAGTTTTGGGTGACTGCCCCCAGCTTTTTTTGATTTGGATTTTATAATTTTTCTCTCAGATTCATTTCAATGAGATTCATGCAATGAGATTCATGCTGCAGTGAAAACTAACTTTCTTCTTACATTCCAGCATAGCAGCCTCAGGGGTGATGATAGTCTTCAGGAACTTTCTGGGATGATGGAAATATTCCATATACAAGGGCACTGGTAACATAGGGTATACATTTGTTCAAAATTGTTTGAATAGTACACTTGTGATCAGTGCATTTCACCAGAAGGAAAGTTTAACTCAATTTAAAAAAATTTCTTAAGTATATACTGTGGCCCTAGAACTCATTTGGGTACTGGTCTGATACCCAAATAAAGGCCATTAATGAAAAACTCACAGCTAACATTACAATCAATGGGAAAAATGGAAAGCTTTTCTAAGTTCCAGTACAAGACAAGGCTGCCCACTCTATTAATTTCTATTCAACATAGTACTAGACATACTCACCCAAGCAATTAGGCAAGAAAAAGGAACAAAAGGCACAAATCAGAAAGAAGGAAGCAAAATAATTTCTATTTGCAGGATACATGACCCTGTAGGTAGAAAATCCCAAGACTCCAGAAAAAACTCTTAGAACTAATAAATGAATCAAGTAACTTTGCAGGATACAAAATTAATATATAAAAATCAGTTGCATTTCTGTACACAAATAATGACTTCTCCAAAAAAAGAAAACAGTCCTATCATTTTTTCTTTTCTTTTTTTTTTTTTTTTTTTTGAGACAGAGTCTTGCTGTGTCACCGGGCGCCAGGCTGGAGTGCAGTGGCACAATCTTGGCTCACTGCAATCTCCGCCTCCTGGGTTCAAGCAATTCTTCTGCCTCAGCCTCCCGAGTAGCTGGGACTACAGGCGCACGCCACCACACTCGGCTAATTTTTGTATTTTTTGTAAAGATGGGGTTTCACCATGTTGGCCAGGCTGGTCTTGAACTCCTGACCTCAAGTGATCCACCCACCTGGAACTCCCAAAGTGCTGGGATTACAGGCATGAGCCACCGCACCTGGCCTGGAAGAATTAATATTCTTTAAATGTCCATACTACCCAAAGCAATCTACAGATTCAATGAAATCTTTATCAAAATTCCAATGGCATTCTTCACTAAAATAGAAAAAGCAGTTCTAAAATTTGTGTGGAACCACAAAGACCCTGAATCATCAAAGCAATTTCGAGAAAGAAAAAACATAGTTGGGGCACCACACTACTTTACTTAAAATTATATTTTTACAATTTTTTTTTTTTTTAATAAAGATGGGGTTTCACCATGATGGCCAGGCTAGTCTTGAACTCCTGACCTCAGGTGATCCACCCACCTCGGCCTCCCAAAGTGCTAGGATTACAGGCGTGAGCCACCGTGCCCAGCCTTAAAATTATATTATACAGTTACAGTAATCAAAAAAGTATTGGTATAAAAACAGGCACATAGAACAGTGGAACAGAACAGAGAGCCCAGCAATAAACCCAAGCATATATGGTTAACTAACTTTTGACATGGCCTCCAGGAGAATACAATGAGGATAGAATTTCCCATGTGGAAACAAAGGGGCTGAGGAAACTGGATTTCCACATGCAAATGAATCAAATTGAACCTTGTCTTACACATACACAAAAATATACTCAAATTGGATAAAAGGCCCAGATGTAAGACCTGAAACCAAAAATCTCCCAGAAGAAATACAGGGAAAAAGCTCCTTGACATTCACTTTGGCAAAGATTTTTTTGAATATCACACCAAAAGCTCAGGCTATAAAAGCAAAAATAAGTAAATGGGACTACATCAAACTAAGAAGCTTTGGCACAGCAAAGAAAATAATCAAGAAGATAGAAAGTCAGCCTGTAAATTGGGAGAAAATATTTGCAAACCATGTATCTGATATGGAGTTAATATACAAAACGTATAAAGAACTCATACAACTCAATATCAGAAAAATAAATAACTTGATCAAAAAATAGACCTGAATATATATTTCTCCAAAGAAGCCATACAGATGACTACAGGCATATGAAAAGATGTTCATCATCACTGATCTTAGGGAAACACAAATCAAAACCACAACGAGATCTCACTTCACAACTGTTAGAACAGCTATTATCAAAAAGCAAGTGGTAACAAGTGTTTGTGAGGGTGGGGAGAAAAGGGAACCTTATTACACTGCTGGGGAGAATGTAGGTAATGACGTAGATCAGTGTAGCCACTGTGGAAAATAGTGTGGAGGTTCCTAAAGAAATTAAAAATAGAACTACCAGATGAGCCAGCAATCCCTTTTCTGGGTAAATACCTGAAAGAGAAGAAAATATATTCATCCCCATATTCATTGAAGCATTATTTGCAATGCCAAGATAATCAAAGTGTCTGCTGACAGATGAATGGCTAAAGAAACTATAGTACATATACACAATGGAATATTATTCAGCCTTAAAAAAGAATGAGATTGTGCCATTTGTAAAAAGATGGACAAACCTGGAGGACATTATGCTAAGTGAAATAACCAAACACAGAAAGAGAAATACTATGTGATCTCACTTATATATGAAATATTTTTTAAGTTGAATATATGAAAATAGAGAATAAAACAGTAACTACAAGAGCAGGGGCTGTGGAGGAAGAAAATAGGGAGATATAGGTCAAAATATACAAAAGAGCAGACATGTAGAATGAACAAGTCTAGAGAACTAATGTACAGCATGAAGACTATAGCTAATAGTATTGGATTATATTGGGGATTTTTGCTAAGACAGTAGATTTTAGTTGCTCTTGCATCACACACACAAAAAATGGGTAATGATGTGAGATGCTGGATATGTGAATTTGCTTGACTATGGTAACCATTTCACTGTGTACATCAAAATGTCATGTTGCACACCTTAAATATATACAATAATATTTAAATAAATTGCCAAAAAAAAAAAAAAAGTAAGAATCATTTCTTGAATACTACTATGTCCCTGGCACTCATCTGGGTCCTGTTCTGGTAGCATTCTAGGTGTATCTAGGGGATAGATTGGAGAAAAAGCAGGTGAAAATTCCTACCCTGGCAGAGCTTATATCCTTGAAGGTCAGTTTCACACATTTGGTGCAAAAGGGCATGCTGATATTTATCCTCATTGAAGGTGTTGACCGCCTTCAAGGCCTTGTCCATGCCCGGCCTGCTCAAAATGATTAACCGGATGATTTGGACGGCATAGGAATTTGGTTAGTGGTAATTTAAAACATCCAATTGCCTTGCCTAGTGATAAGCAGATACTTGGCAAAGAGGATGGAGTACAGCCCAGGCGCAGTGGCTGACGCCTATAATCCCAGCACTTTGGGAGGCCCAGGCGGGTGGATCACGAGGTCAAGAGATCAAGACCATCCTGGTCAACATGGTGAAACCCCGTCTCTACTAAAAATACAAAAATGAGCTGGGCATGGTGGCGCACGCCTGTAGTCCCAGTTACTTAGGAGGCTGAGGCGGGAGAATTGTTTGAACCCAGGAGGTGGAGGTTGCAGTGAGCCGAGATTGCGCCATTGCACTCCAGCCTGGGTAACAAGAACGAAACTCCGTCTCAAAAAAAAAAAAACAGAGGATGGAGTTCAAGCCTTACTTTACCTCAGAACACAGACATCAGGGACTGTAGGGAAGAATGCTCTGGAAGGAGGTTCCTCTCCCTGGGGCAGGCCTTGTGTTGGAAATGGAATGCAGACTTCAAGTTGGAGAAGGCAAGTGGAGGAGGCCATTGTCTAGACCTGCGGGCAGGACAGACACAGAGGGCTGGCTGCTTCCCTTGGTGGCTCTCACCAGTAGCCAAAATCAGGGATCTAAAACAGAGTCTTCTAACAAGGCTGCTTTGTGCAAGGGAGGGACTAGAGTCGAAAACCAAAACTGCTCCAAAGTCATCCAAAGAAGCTAATATGGAAACGGCCATTTTTCATCGACTAATTCATTTAGATGAGGATGACACAAATTGAAGACGTTTTTGTTTTGTTTTGTTTGATATTGGCCAGAGACTTAATGTAAGAAAATAGAGAATATTAAAAAAACAACAACATTATGACTGGTCTGTGATTTATATTACTAATAAAAACTGCCATTGCTGAGCATGCTTAGAAAGAAAACATTTTAAAGAAGTTTTGTAGAACTTAGGCTACAAGGCTATAATCTGTATCACTTGCAGAAGTTATTATGCTCAACTGAGGGAATGTGCCTCCACTGACTTATACCCAGGCCAGCCCACACCACAGACTGCAGTCAAGTCTTCCCTGGGTTTCTTCATCAGCCCCTCACCCTCTGTTTATTAAGGCCACAGTGGAGCCAGCCTGGAGGAACAGGGCTAGGAAGGAGGGTGTGGATCCAGGAACCCAGTACAAATCATACGCAATTCCTCACTCTTCATAACTTTTATTCTCCAGTGAAGGTCAATGTGGGAGAGAAAGATAAATGCGAGGAGGGCACCTTGGGGAGTTCAGGGAAGGTAACGGTGCTGATGGCATGCTCTGAGAAGTGTTGTCTTCTCACACCTGTGCTAGCAGGGCAGTTTTCTTCTGTGAGGAAATGCTGGGGTCCAACACCACGTTCCCCTCTCCCTTAACAGTGGATACCTGAACAGTTTATTTTCCCGTTTAAAAAGGTGCAGGATATTCCTCTCAATCCTTCAATCATGCACATTACAGGGAAAAAAAAGAGATTAACATAATTAGAAAAGAGCCTTGGTTTTGCCTCTGACTAGCTGTGTCACTGTAGAGGAATCACCTCTCACTTTTTCCAAGACCCTCTATTCCCTAGGCAGCACGCTAGGCTGCTGAGGCCACGCACCAGCTGGTTCAGCTCCACAGCACCCTTCCTATTTGACAGATAAGAGGACCCCAGGCATGTGATAAATGGTCGTGAGAGGTTCTGCTGACTGCGGACACCAACACACTTGCGGCTTCACTGAATGCTCTAGAAGGAGGTCCCCTCCCTGGGGCAAGCCCTGTCCTAGGAACGGAATTCAGACTGCAGGTCAGAGAAGGCAAGTGGAAAAGGCAGCTGTCCCCACCTGTGGGTTAAGCAGACAGACGCCTGGCGGCATCTTCCCTTTCTCAATTTTCTTTCCTCCAATATACACAAAGTGCTGATGTAAAATTTTCTGGCCTCCTTCCACAATCATCTTCAAATTAGCAACGTGGAGAAGGCAGCGAGAAGGGCAGTAAACCCAGGGAAAGAAAAGAAAGAGGTCAGCAGCCATGGAGGGAGGCTCAAGTGAGTGGCAGGGGTGAAGAGATACCTGGCCCCCAGCTAGAGAGCAGAATGTGAAACTGTGCAGGGGAAGTCAGCTTTCTAAACTGCAGGACACAGCTTATCTGTTTTGATGATGTTAGTGTTAGCCTATCCCTGGAGACGAAAGTCTCAGCTTAGGTCTCTTACAGAAAGCCTGGTAACTGGTGGTTCTTTGGGAACCCCAGATGGCATGAAACTTGTCTTCGAACTGAGAGTTATTCACAGTCCCAAATTTGAGATCCCTTCCCAATCCTCACCATGTGGGTTAGCTTGAGATCTTTTCAGAAGATAAATTCTTGGGGAAAAAAGTACTGGAGTTGGTCAGAAGTCCAGGGTTTGAGTCTTAACTCTGTTAACCATAGACAAATCCCTTATATACCAATTCAGCGATGGGAAGGTTAACACCACCCTGCCTGCCTCCCTGGGTGGCTGTGGGCTGAGACTCCAGTGAATGAAAATGCAGCTTGTGCCAACAGAACCAGGCTTGTCATTTTTCTGTGCATTATCTGTAATGCTGTGCTCAGGGCAGGTGTGCTCACAGGTTAAGTAACAAGCAGAATGACGGGACAGAGGCAGTACTGCTCTATCACCTCTGTCACCAAGAGGTTAGGTTGCAGATCATGGATCTCATTTCAATATCCGCTTCTTTAGGCTTCAAGAAACAAGACCTACCGCTAACTTTCCCAGCACTAACCCTGGCACCTCCCGGGCCTGAGCTCACCCTACCCACATACACACCTACCCTTCGGAAGAATCTTGGAGAGCCACTGCCAAAGTCATTACAGCTATCCTCGTTCTGCCCCATGTCGTGAGTACAGCAATCAAAGGGCCACCTCATGCATGATGAGGGATTTTCCCAGCACCCAACTCTTAGGACTACGTGCACCAGAAAGGGCTGACCAAGGTCGGGTGCTTATTAGTTTAATCATTGGAACACCCGTGGTACTTCCTGCCAAGTGTCCAAAGACATGACAATAAAGTTTTTCCATTTGGCACTGGTGGCTTGGGGTGAACACTGCTGGTGCACACAGGGCTGGAGTTGAGGAGCTGGAGGTCACCCTGACCCCTGCTCCCGGGGCCATCACCTCCTTGTCCATGGTCATCAGACTTGCATTTCCATGTGAATGAGCCAAGGGAAGAAGTGTTTCTGAGTTTCATAGGCCTTTTATTTTCTTCTTTTCTTTAAAAATTGGAGCAGGAACTCCAGCCCTTTCAGCCCTCTTCCTCTCCCTGGAGTCCCAGTGGTGCACATTACTGCTAATGGGGCTTTGGGCCGTGCCAACTCAAAAGGAAGAACAGGTCCATGGTGCATCTGTGGCCTAATGAGGAGCCTTAAATGGAAATGAGACTCAAACATGCATTGAAAATATTCAGTTCTCAGTTGGTCATCCCTCCCCCACCCCTCGCCATCTCAAGGTCCTCGAGCCCCGTGCCAGCAGAAGGTGACCTGCCAAACTGATACCCCGTGAAGCTTGGGGAAAGGCACTCAAACGGGACCCAGAAGCACACTCTGAACTCGTTTTCTCTGTGCTCAGAGCTGCCAAGGCAGGGGCTGAAGCAGAGAGGCAAGCGGTAACGGGAGCAGGGTTTGACGGACTGAGCAGAGAGGAAAATCTGGGAAATAGGGAGCCAGGAGTCAGATGCCGGGTGGCAGCCTGAAAGCCCGTCGTTAGGAAGTTCACTATACTCTCAGCAGTGAGTGGGAACTTTTATCTTGGCAACGTTAGTGGAGAAAGAACAGGGAGGCAGGTGGCAGAGAAACCACGGGCCCCCCAAGTCAGGAGACGCAGTCCCAGGCCTGGCCCTGGGGCACATAAGTGCAGCAAAGCTATGGCAGTTTGGACAACTTGTTTTTTTGTTGCTGTTTTGCTTTGTTTTTGTTTTTGAGCCTCGGCTCCAGATAGGAGCATAAAATAGGAGTGGTAACCCATGCTTTACCTGCTTCCCAAGCTCATTGTGAGCACTTCCTGAGACACTGTCTGTGGAAGGGCTTTTCTGGAGGTGGTGAGACTGGCTAAGCAGCCAGCAAATGGGCAAGGTGGGCATGGAGTGGGGGACCCCCAAACCTGCAAGGGTTCAGCTAATAAAACTCAGCACTCCATATTACAAGGCAGTTGTTGAGATCAAAATGAATGGAGTGATGCCAACGCTGTTAAGCAGCACGGTAACGAGGACAAGTCACCGGCATGATGGCAAGCAAAGGCTGGAGCATGGCAGTGCTTACTCAGAACCACCCAGGGCAGGTGGAGATAGGACCGTCTGGGTGGAGACGGGCCATCATGGCTTGATTCCCTTTGGATCACACCACTACCTTACGACTTCCGTTTCAGGCTCACCAAAACCTCTTCCGACCATGTACTGACTTGCCTGGAGAGTCCATACCAGGGACAAATGTGCAACTCAGGGGACTTTACTGCAAGGCTGGTTTTATTGTAATGCTTTATATAGCCATCTCCAGGGACTTGACTCATAGAACTCATTTCCCTCTACGTCCAATTTGGGGCACTGACATTATTGAGTTTTTAGACCTGGAAAGCTGAGGGGGACTATAAAGCTTGATATGGTGAGAGTCCCAGGGATCTGCTAACTGGGACTTACTCTGGGCTTCCAATTGACATCCCGGACTATACTTACTACTCCCCTCTAAATGACAACCAAGGTTAGGGCTAAAGAAATAAAAAGGGAGAGATTTTGAAAAGGCTTTGTCAATAACACACATTTGAGTGGGTACAAAGCAAAACAAGCCCGGCACCCGTGGCCAGAGGAAGTGGCTCACACCTGTAATCACAGCACTTTGGGAGGCCAAGGAGGACAGATCACTTGAGGTTAGAAGTTCAAGATCAGGCTGGCCAACATGGCAAAATGCTGTCCTACTAAAAATAAAAAAATTTTGTATTTTTAAATACAAAATTTAAAATTGTGTGTATTGGTACACACTTTTAATCCCAGCTCCTTAGGAGGCCGAGGCATGCCAATCACTTGAACCTGGGAGGCAGGGGTTGCAGTCAGCCGAGAATTTACCACTACACTCCAGCCTGGGTGACAGAACTAGATTTTGTCTCAAAAAAAGCACTTTGGGAGGCCGAGGCAGGCAGACCATGATGTCAGGAGATTGAGACCATCTTGACCTACATGGTGAAACCCTGTTTCTACTAAAAATACAAAAATTAGCCAGGTGTGGTGGTGCACTTCTGTAGTCCAGTTACTCGGGAGGCTGAGGCAGGAGAATCACTTGAACCTGGGAGGTAGAGGTTGCCGTGAGCTGAGATCACACCACTGCATTCCAGCCTGGTGACAGAGAAAGACTCCGTCTCAAAAAAAAATCAGGCATTCATAACGTAACAAAGTTTTAGATTTAGTGAATTGGGATAAGTAGGGAGGGGAGTGTGCCTATTGACAATCACGTGAGGGGTATAAGAAGGTTGACAGGTACCACGTACATAGTGGTACCACATGCATGGTGCTTTCCTTCCTCCTGTTTTCACGTACTTGTCACTAATCAATATGGGCATTCTTTCCTTCTAAGAAGGGCCAAAACCTTAGAATCCTTCTCAACCCAAAACATTCCAGGAACCACTCCAATAGGTCAAAGCTACTATATGAGATGAAATCATGAGGTGACCTCTTGAAGCTGATATTTATTTCTTATTTATACAAAGGAGTTACTAAATATTCATTGGTTGCTGATAACCTCAGACAAGTTCACTTAGATAATCCTTGACTACAGGAAAAAAAAAATCATTTGACCAGCTGACCTTCTCTGGTATCTAATCTCCGATAACAGCCACCATAAAATGCAGAAAGTCATGGAAATCCCTAGATATGCCATGGGACCATATTTTCTGACTCATTAGTGGAGGAAAAGAGAAAATTTTAATTTTTGATGTAAGCAGAAGCTAGGGATATGCTCAAAATATATAGGAATACTTGTCCATTTGCGACCCAGCTGTCTTCCTAAGTTTAAAACTCAGAAAGTTGTCATATGCCTCTTTGGAGTAAAGATAATTCCTCCCACTCTCCTATCTCCATACACCTGCCTCTACTATCGTCCAACCCATCTAAACTAGACAGGAAGCTCTGGGTGTCTGCCAAAGACCTCTGCAAGCAAAGAGACCCCAAGCATTTCTTTCTGCCTGAATATTTATCATTCGGTTCATCTGTGATGAGAGATGTCAGCCCTCCCAAAGCTAAGTACTAAAGGAATCGGCCTTCAGTCAAAGGCAATCAAATATGGATTGACCATGATACAGACCACTACTCAATGTGCTGCCTTGGGGAAAAGTGTGTCCAGTGGTGGTCCTCCACACTGGATGGTGACAATGCAATCATATCCTCTCTCAGGAAATGTAAAAGGTACTACAGAAAAAGGAGGGCCACAGGAGCCTCTGCAGTAACCTGAATCATGTTGAAGTATTTTACTGCTCCCCAGTCTAGTCTAGGCCTAATGTGCATTCCATCCTGAAAGCCTTGGACCAGTGTGTAGAACACAGAATGGTTGCAAAACTGCTGAGCACTTGACCCATCCCCTTACTTTCCTGTAAATTCCAACAATAAAGCTCCATCACTTAGCACAAGCTGGGTGTGTCTCTTTCTTTCCTTCTTTCTTCCTCCTCTTCCTCCTCCTCTTCTTTCTCCTTTTCTTCTTCTTCTTTTCTTCTTCTTTCTTCTTCCTTCTGTTTCACTCTTGTTACCCAGGCTGGAGTGCAATGGCACAATCTCAGCTCACTGCAACCTCTGCCTCTCAGATTCAAGTGATTCTCCTGCCTCAGCTTCCCAACATGGCTTCACCATGTTGGACAGGCTGGTTTCCAACTCCTGACTTCAGGTGATCCACCCCTCTCAGCCTCCGAAAAGTACTGAGATATAGGCATGAGCCATCGTGCCCAGTTGTGTCTCTTTCTTAGAGCCTTAAACAGCAAGAACCTGACTGATATATATGTTGAAAAATTCAGAGCATTGAAAGATTTCAAAAATATTTGACAAGTCATTTGAATACTGTAAACTATTATGATAATTCCACCCTGAAAAATTTATCCAAAAATGTAAACCTCATCTAAAACAATTAAACGTTTGGAAAAATCAAGTAAATCATGAGAAACATAAACATCAATATATAAATGCCTAAAAAACACAATATTCATATGTAAAACTATTTGTTGTTTCATCACTTGGAAGAATGCACAAAGCCTACCTTAGGGAAACACAAGCATGTGGCATGTGTTCAATATTTCCTTTGAAATGTCTGCCACGACTGTTAGTCCCTTTCTACTTGTACTCACCCAATTCAGACCCTTGGTGCTTTATAGCTGTATCTTGCAATAGAGATGTAGTGACTAGTTTCCATGATTCTGGTCTATATGTCCTCCAATTTATCCTGCATGTCACAACAACTACATTAATGTCACTCCTCTGCTTCCAATGTCTCTGTGGCTCCTATTTATGATCCTTTTTCTGGACTGCCAGGAAGTATATCATCCAGCCTTATTCCTTTTTATTCCACACCCAATTCCATCTCAGCTTAGCCATCTCATCATGAAAACGCTCTGCTCATTCCCACAGCTCTGCCCTTACTCCTCGTATTTCCTTCCCTTGGCATGAGGACCCCCTTCATCAGCTCTATCCTATTCTATCTAAAGGCTGACTTATACCCCACCTCCCACTTGAAGTCTTCCCTAATGTATAGAGAAAAAAGTAGAGCAGTGGTTGTCAGAGGCTGAGGGGTAAGGCAGGTGATATGATTTGGCTGTGTCCCCACCCAAATCTCGTCTTGAATTGTAGTTCCCATAATCCTCATGTGTTGTGGTAGGGGCCCGGTGGAGATACTTGAATCATGGGAGCAGTCTCCCTCATCATGTCCTCATGAGATCTGATGTTTTATAAGGGGCTTCCTCCTTTCACTGGGCACACATTCTTCTCCTTCCTGCCACTATGTGAAGAAGGACATATTTGCTTCCCCTTCCACCATGATTGTGAGTTTCCTGAGGCCTTCCTAGCCCTGCAGAACTGTGAGTTAATTAAACCTCTTTTCTTTATAAATTACCTTGTCTTGGATATGTCCTCATAGCAGTGGGGGAACAGACTAACACAGTGGGGAAACAGCTATGACTGCTAATGGGTATGGGTTTCTTTTTGGGGGAGATGAAAATGTTCTGGAATTTGATAGTGGTGATGGATACATGATTTTATCAATATACTAAAAGCCATAAAGCCTTCATGAAGCCTTCCTTCGTCACCCACACCTCTCACTGATCTCCCACTACAGGAACTTCACAGAGCTTATTATTTTAGCTCACAAATCGACTCTGCTTTGTAGAGTTACTGCCTCTCTGTATGGGTCAGCTTTAGCTCCTGGGCCAGATAATATACACCTTGGTTTTGAGTATGAGAAAATGGTTTTCTTGTTGACATTGAATAAATATCTTAAATTCTACCCACAATCTCTAGAGGCAGCTTCAGAAAGCAAGATTTATTAGGAATCTCATTTTACCAACAGGGAAATGAAAAACATGTATATTTCAATCTCCTATAGTCAGTGTTCAGCCTGAAAAACAAAAGCTGGTGAGCAGGTAGTTCTTGCCACCAGAGAGGTGTTAATATTGCTACTATTAACTATAAATAGGATTTGCAATAAAAGCCCATGTGAGATATGGTGCCATTAGGAAACAAGAATTCCCAGAGGCCACACATTAGGAATCTGTGCACTAGAAAAAAACACTGAACTGGGGTCGGGTAGTCTGGGATCTCCTGGACCTGCCACTCAATAGCTATCTGACTTTGGTCAAGTCTCTTAATTTCTCCAAACCCTGCTTCCCAGTTTGGAAACAGAGCACACCAGACTAGTAACCTCTGAGGTTTGTTCTAGCATTAATATTCTGGTGACTGTTTGTATGCCTGGGATAATTTCTCACTAAATTAGAAGGAAACATTGGGATATCATGCAAAATGACTTGGCCTATTATCTATTTCAGAATGCTGCTGACCTTCTGTTCTTGGCTATTGGTACCCTATCTGGCTAGAGAAGCTGTTTCCTTGGTAACCCAGAGGGAGACCCAACTTTAGCCCCACCCTTGGCCTTGGGGCCAAACTACTGCCTAGCTCCTGCAAAACTTGCCAGTTGGCTTTTAAAATTTTCTTATGCATATGCTTATTTATTTTCAGTTGGTTAACCTTGAAGCTGAAGCCAATTCTGTTTTGCGACTTTCGTTCTTAGCCGTCTGCTGAACAGTTTAAGTCTCCTGGAGCCTTTTATTTGGCTGAACCTGAATTGTTCTGTTCTGGAAACTGCACCCCCTGACCCGTCACCATGGTGCCCTGGAAAATTTAGGCTGCAACCTCTCCTCCTTCCTCTAGTGACATTGCAGAGCACCTCTGTGAATTATGATGCATACATCTTGTTTTATAGGATTTCAGTTCCTCAAGGAGAATATCAGAGAATGAAGTGGCTGAATGACTGGACTTGAACTCAGTGCAGATTTTGTGACATTCAGGACATTTCTTCTTTTTTTTGTTAGCAGCCCCCCAAAGCTCTCTAACTACAGGAGCTTGAACAACATGTCTACCTCTCAAGCTTATGAAGTCTGCTTCAAACCACCACTATGCCAGCTTCCCATGTGGGTCTATAGACCCCTTGTGAGATCCACATGATAGTGTATGAACAGGGACTGAGCCTTAGAATGCATCTTAGTTTCAAGCACATCAGCTCCATTGCCAATATGGATTCAGTGACCTAAAGTGTTTAAATCCAAGCCCGGGGGTGCAAGATGCTCTTAAGTGACTGCAGTGGACCTCAGGATCCTGTGACAGTAAACAGGCTTGGGAAAGGGCCGAAAGAGTGTCTGGGCCTCAAGAAGACACTACCAAGGAATGAATGGCCCTCACTGAACTCCTGTGACATAAAAGATATCTCCACCATTGAATAAGCGATTTTCCTTGAAAACATTATGCTAATTGAAAGAAACCAAAAATCAAACCAATATTATTTGATTTCATTTACATGAAATGTCCATAATAGGTAAATCTATCAAGACGGAAAGTAGATTCATGCTTATCAGAGGCTTAGGGGTAAGGTAGGGAATGGCTTTGACTGCTAATGGGTATAAGGTTTATTTTCGGGAGGGATGAAAATGTTCTAGAATTTGATATTGGTGATGGATGCATGATTTTATCAATATGCTGAAAGCATTGACTTGTACACATTAAATTGGTAAATGGTATGGTACATAAATTACATCTCGATAAAGCTGTTTAAAAAACTGAGGCATTCTCTCTACTAAAATAAAACAAAAGAAATCAATAAAACCAGACTGTCACAGCCAATGAGTCTGTCATCAGATAATGCTGATTAATAGTAAAACTGTAACACACTGTCCCTCTGAAGCTGGAGTGCGCTCCGCTGAAACAGAAATCTCAGGCATATAAAGGGATTGGTGTCAGTCTTTGTTCTTTGTGGAATAAATTTAATGAGAATCTTTTGCTTCTTTCCCTAAAGAAAGTAGAACTGAAAGAGAAGGGTGTGAGTTTCTTAGCAGCTTGCAAAGCCCGAATCAATAGAAAAACAGCTTCCATTTCTTAAGTATCTTCTAGGTATTCAGTGAATACACGGGGTTAAGGTGACTTACATGCGTACTTGCTAATCCTCATAGCAATGCTGCAAGGTAGATATTCCTATCTCTGTTTTACTTAGGAGAGAAATTATGTTCCTAAGCTTGCGAAGTAAGTAAATGGCAGAACCAAGATTAGACTCAGGTCAGTCAAACCCCAAAGTCCAAAGACTTTGCCCTCGATATCTCTCAACCCTCCATTAGAAGAGCTCTCACGGCCCTGGGTGAACCCGTCTAGGATATTTAACACATTTTTAGCATTTTGAAGCCATTCCATTCAATTACAGCAGCAGTTACTATTCAGAAATTTCCATTCCAAAAATTGAAATCAACAAGGCAGTGCTGCTTGTCTCAGCACTGTAGTTTTGATGATTCTTAGAGATGTGTTATGTTACTTAAGACATTTTCCGTGGCTCTTACTGCCAAAGGCTAGGGACCTCGTCATTGCCTGTGCCCACAAGGACCCTCTGTTCCCTCTGACCTCAGGCCTTTTCCCATCCAACAAGCCTCTCTGCACTTCTACGTTCCCCTACTGGGACAAGTCAGAAGTCCTGGATCTGCTGACACCACATATAGGTATGGAATCTGAGATTGCTCTATTGGGATCACCGCTTTAGACACCTCCCTCTGCCATGGCAGGCTTCTGCTTCCATGCCAGGTTAACACCATGCTATCCTGAATGAGTTCAGCACTGAAAGACCCACGGTCTTCACAAGCTAGACCCAGGGAAGCAGTTTGGGGAATCCCCAGATATATTTGGCTGTTTCCATGGACCTAAGGGGATTTAACCTCAAGGACAAAACAAAGACTCTCATATCAGAATCCCTGCCGCCTTCTCTGTGCCCTGCTCTTTATGACTGGAAAGAGTTTTCTCCTTCCTTAGAAATGGGAATGCCAAGTCATATCCTGCTCCTCTCAGTCCTGTGCCTCAGAGTAGAGCCCTATGCTCAAGACTCCTCAGCCCTGCTCTTGATATATAAAGGGAAACTTTGGGAACATAGAAAATCCTTTCTCTCAGTAAATCCTGGCTTTCAAGGTCAATTCCTCTTCATGGACCCAAATTGTCTAATTTCAAACTGAAAGCTCAGGAATGATCCCTTGTTCTGGAACAGTTCTACTCAGGCTCTTATCTCTGTCCCTGAATAGTTAGTTACTGACTGCAACAATGAAGTGTAGGAATTGAGAATATTTGGAAACTTTTACAGAAATCTGGCAGAGCAATTTTATGTTGTTGAGTTTAATTAAAATTTTGTACCTCTTATGTCTATGTCTGTTAATTTAATTTTTCTAGTAATTTATACTTTGATTATATATTTTTTAAATGACAGATTGGAAGTTTTGTTAAATGACCCTTTACCACAGATAGTTTGAGAAGTGCTATTCTAGGCTGTATTTGAACTTTCCCCTAAGGAAATGCCAGTGTCACAATGGGTGGAGAAGCCACAGGACAACAGAGAACTTTTTCTACACCAAAAATACAGTGGCTTACTATCTCAAAATAGGTCTTCATCAGCAGGGGTTGAGGAGGTTGGGGAGGGATAACGGGGAGAAATGCCAGATATAGGTGATGGGTGGATGGAGGCAGCAAACCATCTTGCCATGTGTGTACCTATGCAACAACCCTGCATGATCTGCACATGTACCCCAGAACCTGAAGTATGACAAAAAAAAAAAAATAGGTCTTCATTATGCAGCCATTACATTAATTCTCTTGAAAAATAAAAATATACCTTCTATCCTAAGGGAAAAAAATAGAAAACTAAGTTGCATATAATCAATGGGTTATTTCCATTAGATATAATAGGACTAAATCCAAATGGATTTAAGGGCTGGGTGCAGTGGCTCATGCCTGTAGTCCCAGCACTTTGGGAGGCCAAGGCGAGCAGATCACCTGAGGTCAGGAGTTCAAGACCAGCCAGGCCAGAGACTGGTGAAACCCCATCTTTACCAAAACTGCAAACATTAGCCAGGCTTGGTGGCAGGAGCCTGTAATCCCAACTACTCGGGAGGCTGAGGCTGGAGAATCACTTGAACCCAGGAGGTGGAGGTTGCAGTGAGCCGAGATCATGCCATTGCACTCCAACCCAGGTAACAGAGCAAAATTCTGTCTCCAAAAAAAAAAACAAAAACAAAAACACACAAATGGATTTAAGAGTTCTACAGAACAGTGCAGTGTAAGGTGTCAAACCAATGCCTGCAGTTCCCTCATTATTAAGTATATTAGCTAAGGTGCAGACCCGATTGAAGCCAAATGTATCTCTAAAGTACAGTGGCATAAACAGCATAAAGTTAATTTCTTTTTCATGCATTGGTCCAGAATTTGGTAATTAAGGATCAGTGGATGGCTCTGCTGCCTCCAACATGTGGCTCCCCTCACTGGGTCCAAAGGAATTGATCCAGTTCCCACTATCTCCCAGTCAGGGAAACGGAAAGGGCACTGGGAAAGTGCACACCCAAATAACGTCTTTAACGACAACACAAGTGTTCTCTAGTTAGACGGCCAATTGCCAGTGAAAATTCTATTCCTCTTACTGATGGGGAAAATAATAATAATAATACTGTAGGGGTCTGAGTGCAGGGTTCTACTCTAAGGCATGGTGTTGAGGGAATATGACTTGGCATTCCCATCCCTAAGGAAGGAGAAAACTTCTTCCAGTTGTGAAGAGCAGGGCACAGAGAGGGTGGCAGGGATTCCGACATGAGAGTCCTTGTTTTGTCCTTGAGGTTGAATGCCCTTGGCTCCATGGAAATAAGTAAGCTGTCACAGAATGGAATCTTCCTAGGATGAAAATTTTTACAAACCTTGAGCTTTTCTGAACTTGTCAATACCTAGTCACTTACAATTTTATAGTTAGTAACCTAAATAATTACCATTTCTAGATCTTTCCAAATTAACCAAACATTCTATTGTACTTACAATTTTCTAATTTTTCTTGAAAAATTTCCCCAGATATTTTGATAAAATTGTGATCATGAGATAAACAGCAAGACAGATTATTTTTTTCAAAAGAAAAAAATCTATAATTTATCAAAACTAATTCAAGACTATATATAAAAACTGAACAATTTTTAACTAAAAAAATTTAAATATATCATTTAAATTATAGACTCAGTGGGATACACCTGTAATCCCAGTGCTTGGAGGCTGAGGCAGGGGGATTGCCTGTGGCCAGGAGTTCAAGACCAGCCTGAACAACATAGTGAGAATCTATGTCTCTATTTAAATATATATTATATATAAACATTATATAGAATATATAATTATATTAAAATTATATATATATATATATATATATATATTACTACAAAGAAAACTCTAGTCCCAGATTGCTTCACTGGAAAGTTCTACCATATATTCAAGGACTAGATAATGCCAATCTTATGTGAACTCTCCCAGAGCATAGCACATAGATAAGTAATGTGGGGATGGGCATCCTGGGCAGAAACAGCATGTGTGGGGGCACGAAGGCAGAGAACACAATGAATTGGGCAAACAAGTTGTTCAGTATAGCTGGAGCTCAAAGGATTTTTTGGAGAGAATCCGAATAAAGCAAGATATCAACATCAACTGAAAACCTCTTGCTAATAATATCCTATAAAAGAAGAAATTCTGACTATCTCTACAAGTGCCCTGAAAAGGTGTCTTAATCACAAGTCTTTTCAGGGACTCCTGTAAGTCTGCACCTGGGATGGCAGATATGCCGAACACAAGTTGCTCTGCCCCACGTCTGGGCCCATAATATTTATGATAATAATGACTTGCATTTATTGAGCACTCTGTACTAGATACCGTGCTAAACACTTGACGTGAATTATCTCAACAATACTTACAACAACCCTGTGAAGCAGGTGCTATAATTTATTTGCATTTTACAGATAATAAACCTGAAAGTGGTTAGGTAACTTGCTTAAAGACTCTGCTAATAAGTGGCAGAGACAGGGCTGGAACTTCAGTCCCTCTAGCTGTAATACTCATGCGCTTGGCTACAATGCTAGCCTGACCAGAGCAGACATTACAAATTGATCACTGCATGCTTTTTCACTCAGCGCAGACCAGGCCTCCCAACTTCTTTTAGTACAGTGTTCCAGGGAGCCACTGTACATTGATCAGAATTGGCACATGAGATGGGATCACTGCTGCCCTTGGCCTACACTCTAGTGATGTCACATCAGATGCAGCCTCAGATTCTGATTCATCCCTGAAAGCCTGAATAAGCGACATCAAACGCTGATCGACCACCATAAATTGCATTCTAGCATTTTTACTTAGAGTTTGCATAGTTTCCTTTATAAGCTCTCCTGATGATTCTAAGGTACAATCAAGGCTGAGAACCATCTACCTTCCTTATTTCTGACCCTTTAAATCAATCTAAAGCACTCAAGATTGCTGGCCCATAGAGAGAAGCTGAAAACCCCAGCCTGCATTAGCTACCATTACCAAGAACCCAGCTCCTTCACCGGTTCCTAAATTTTACGTTCTTCTCATCCTCCTGGCTCTCGGGTCCTGCGTTGCTGTGGGTAGAAACAGCCAAGTTTCATCTCAGGCTGTAGAACCCAACTCTGATCTTTTCTCTAGATGAGTAGGAACCCTAGGAACTGGACAGAGGCTGAGATGCTGTGTCCTAGAAAGCAGGGATGCTGGGGCTCCAGGAATCTTGCAGTGGGATGTAGTGCATGGAGGTGAAGGAGCGAATCAAGGGAAAAATGGAAGTTAAATCCATGGGCAACATTCCAGAGATTCATCATCAAAGCAGAGGACCTAGGCAAAGAGACTCCGAGGTCATGATCTAGGGAAAACAGCACAGAGAAGAGAAGGGTTTGTAGCAGAGGTCAGGTGGTGAAGCCTGGAGAAATTCTTTAAGGTGCAGATAATACCTGCAGCTGTGGTTTACCATAAGCCTATGACCTAAGGCTGGGTGAGGTCACCCTGTAGCCTCACCTGGACCTAGCTGTTTACCTGCAGAGCTCAAGGAATTTGTGTGGTTATCCTTTTGCCACCTCAGCATCAAACAAAAGGTTTGGCCTGGAAGAGCCTAAAGCAGGATTTTGGAGATTAGCCAATGAGACCAGAGAGATTCCTTTTTTTCTTTCTTTTTAGTCATCTAGGCTAGAGTGCAGTGGCATGATCTCGGCTCACTGCAACCTCTGCCTCC
The DNA here is from genome assembly GCA_963574225.1 of Lagothrix lagotricha. Lineage (NCBI taxonomy): Eukaryota > Metazoa > Chordata > Mammalia > Primates > Atelidae > Lagothrix > Lagothrix lagotricha. Next base: position 49,219 of record CAUYNB010019562.1, on the reverse strand, counting down.
TGGGTTCAAGTGATTCTTGTGCCTCAGCCTCCCAAGTAGCTGAGATTATGGGCATGCGCCACCACACCAACCTATTTTTGTTTATTTGTTTTCTGATACAGAGTCTTGCTCTTTTGCCGAAGCTGGAGTGCAGTGGCGTGATCTCGGCTCATTGCAACCTCTGCCTCCTGGGTTCAAGCGATTCTCCTGCCTCAGCCTCCCAAGTAGCTGGGACTACCCCCCATCATGCCTGTCTAATTTTTTGGTATTTTTTAGTGGAGATGGGGTTTCACCATGTTGGCCAGGCTGGTCTCAAATTCCTGGCCTCAGGTGATCCATCTGCCTCAGCCTCCCAAAGTGCTAGGATTACAGGCTTGAGCCACTGCACCCGGCCCCTATTTTTACATTCTTTTTTTTGAGACAGAATCTCACTCTGTTGCCCAGGCTGCAATCTCCACCTCCTGGGCTCAAGTGATTCTCCTGCCTCAGCCTCCTGAGTAGATGGGACTATAGGCGCACACCACCACACCCTGGCCAGTTTTTTGTATTTTTAGTAGAGATGGGGTTTCACCGTGTTAGCCAGGATGGTCTTGATCTCCTGACCTCATGACCTGCCCGTCTTGGCCTCCCAAAGTGCTGGGACTACAGGCATGAGCCACCGTGCCCAGCCTATTTTTGTATGCTTAAAAGAGATGAGGTTTTGCCACATTGGCCAGGCTGGTCTTGAACTCCTGACCTCAAGTGATCTGCCCACCTCGGCCTCCCAAACTGCTGGGATTACAGGCATGAGCCACCGTGCCTCACTGGGAAACTGAATTTTGAATCAGAAAATTCAGATTTTGAGTTTAAACTTCCTCCGTTATTATTTGGATAATCTTGGGTCCTTCTAAACTTCAACTTTATCATACTTATCATAGAGCTGACATTTGTAAGACAGTCCATTATGCTAGGGACGATGTTAAGCACTTCACTGACATGATTGCCTTAATGTTCCCCAAACAGGTAGGTTTCTCACGTCCATGCTACAGAAGAGAATACTGAGTCTCAGAAAGTTAGCCACTTTGGGTAAGAGATCACAATAATGCTCACTCTATGTTCCTCATGGGGTTATTGTGAGAACATTGGGAGATAATGATGTGATACCTGCACTATGAATATGTACCTCTCTCTAAAACCTTTACAATATTCAAGACCACATCTTATTTGTCTTGCTGCTCCATTACCCAAGATTTTACCTAGGACATCAGTAGACACCTGAAAACATTGGTCAAATAAAAGTTAAATGATTGACAAGTAAATGAAGCCCTATATAAATAAAAACCCTACTAATCCACCAGCTACAGCCATGTGACAAAGGCCCCAGAGATACCCATGCTCTATAACCATGGAATTGTGCTATGGGGCTGGCTTACTGGGGATTCTATTTACCTGTGGTCTTAATGGGCCTCCCTGGAGAAATGGTAACCTGACATCTGGAGAGTGCATTTGGCTCTGTGAACTAGGGCAGATCTGCAGACTTGTGGCTTACCCACACCACACACAGCAGGCCCCTGATGAGAGCCCTGGCATCCAGACTTGTGCTTCTTCACCATCGTCTCTGAGATCTCACCTGGCCTCTTCAATCCCAACTGTGTGATTCCTCTCCTCTCTCTGACTTCCGGCTCTCCTGTATGCCCTTCGCCTGACCCTGCCTCTCTAGTTTGGACCTTGGCTCCCCTCCTGTCTTGCAGTATTTACCCTACAGATCATGTCTGCAGCTGCCACTCCCAGGCAAACTCCCTCTCACTCCAACTTGGTCTCCATGTCCATTAGCCATAGGCTGTTTCCCACTGTGCTTGGTCAGGCTTCGTAGGTGGGATTCGGATACCAGAACTGGGCATCCTGGTCAAAACCAGGGGCAAAGGCTCTCACTTGCATTCTTAGGTGGGAGGCAGGCGTCCCAGGTGGCCAAGAAACTCACCCCATAACTGAACGGAGGTGGTGTGCCCACACTCAGTCCCCAGACAAGGGAAGCGCAAATTCAAATACTACTCAACATTGTGCTTCTCACACAGTAAAACCAATCTTTCAGAAATGTGTAGCGCATTCCTAGGGGGCGAAAGATCCTCCAGAAAATTGAAAAATAAAATTCCAATAAAAAAGTTGGTCCACCGGCAACATAGTAAAAAAAAAAAGATCTTGGTAAGAAACAAGATTTCCCTGATTTTGGGATTCCCATGAAAATAACGTAGGTAAAGCAGCAGAGAACTGACAAAGGCTGTGGAAACATGGAAAGAGTGATGATAATGCAGAGATCAGAGGTAAAGCAAAAGCACAAGTGAACCTTCACACAGCGGGGCTAGGTGGTATTAACGTAGCCGCAATTAACCAGAAATTCCCAGCCGAGTCAACCCGGGTTGGCAGAGGCGGCCACCAGAGGGCGCTAGAGTCGAGTCCGTGGGCGAACTTAAGCGGTGGCCCTCCGGGTTTGAGAGGCGCCCTTCAGGGAGGATGGATTTGAAAGGCTGACAGTCCAGCAGTTCTGTGGGTTGGCGGCTCACAGGAGAAAGCAGGAAGACATACTTCCATCCTCACGCCCCCGAAGGTCCTTGCCTGGACTGGAAGCTAAAGAAGCGCATGCTGGCCGGGCGCGGTGGCTCACGCCTGTAATCCCAGCACTTTGGGAGGCCAAGGCGGGCGGATCACGAGGTCATGAGATCGAGATCATCCTGGCCAACACGGTGAAACCACGTTTCTGCTACAAATACAAAAATTAGCTGGGCGCGTTGGCGCGCACCTGTAGTCCCAGCTACTCAGGAGGCTGAGGCAAGGGAATCACTTGAACCCGGGAGTGAGCCGAGACCTCACCACTGCACTCCAACCTGGCAACGAGCAAGACTCCATCTCCAAAAAAAAAAAAAAAAAAAGAAGAAGCACATGCTATATTATTTTCCTAGTGACAAAATTCCCAGCTGGCCTCTGGTTAACTTTTCAAAAGGCACCGACGTGATATTGGGCAAACTCTAGGTGTCACTGACCTAAAAAAAAGAAAAAAGCTATTTGCTTCCCATTTTCCGATGCAGTGAGAATTCTACACTGATCCCAAACACAGTGAAATACATAAAAGAGACTAGCTTAGCGCCTGGCACCCAGAAAACACCCAATAAACATCTGTTCCCTTTCCTCAATAAGCCCCATTTGCCTCTCAGCCTCCAGCCTCCCACACTGGTGAACCCATGTGCCCCTCAGAAGTGAAGCTTTTGGCCCCCATAAAGCAGCAGCCCCTCCGGCCAGAAAGCCTGTTGTCCCAGAGCCTTTGTTGTTCCAGGTTTCTCACTGTGAGGCCTCGGCAGCTGCCAGGGGGCCACCCCAGGAGCTGGACTGTCAGCTCAGAAAGAGAGCATTATACGCAGTCCTTTTTCTGCTCCCTTACGGCCCGCACGCCTCGGCCCCACACCCAGCCTCGACCATCCTGCCCTGCACACCCTCACCATGCCCCCACTTTTCCACAATGTGTTTCTAATCTGCCCAGGAACAGTCACCAGCTCAGTTTTCCTGCCTGGTCTAATTAGCGTGGCCTCTGGGCCTGGGCCGGGTGTGTAGCCCAGAGGCTTGCACGGAGGTGATCAGATTGCAGGGAACACTATGTTTCCTTCCCTGCCTCTGCTTGTTTTCTTCAGGGGCCAGGGCCAGCCAGCTGAGCTGTCTTCCTCTTCCCCGGCTCCTCACCCTCCCTCACACTTGGCCTGACTTCAGCGGGTGGGGGGATGAGCAGAGGGAGTGACACACACGAGTGTGCACAGCTCGCACGCAGGGAGTGTGAGCTGTGGGCAGGTTTCGTAAGCGGAGGCAAGGCTGCTACTATTTCAGGGACAGGCCTGGGAGCCAGGGGAAGTGGAGGAGGAAGGCCATGCTGGGAATTTGGACAGACCAGTTCTAGCCAGATCTCTTAAAATGTTTTGTTCTTGCATTGCTGCTGTTGCTGCTGCTGTTGGTTTTTTTTTCCCCTTCTGTGTGCTGAGCTGTCATTTCTTAGTCCATCCAGGCCCTCGTGAACTTCTGGTTCCTCTAAGCAGTAAACACCCTGGTTTTCCAGGCTACACCATAGCTCTCTTTTCATTTACCTTCAAAATGCACTTTAAAAAAAAAAAAAAAGTAGAAAAGTGGCAATATCAGTGATAAGCACAAGGCATGCATTTAAAAAGAACAGGTCAATCTAACTTTTATCGAGCCTGGCACCTTCCTCAGCTTTATTCTCTCCTTTCTTGTTCTTGGCAACAGCAGATAAGAAATCAGCTGTGGGTCAATACATGAAAAATGTTCACCCTTTGAGAGTAGTTTTAGGATAAATATTTTCAATGACAACATTAAACAGTTAATAATTAAAGCATGAGCATGTTTATACTTAAAAGGGGCTGGAGTCCCTTCTGTCCACATCAAATTTTCCACAAGAGTTGGTAACAAGGTGGCTGGGAATGTTGAGATGTGAGCCTGGCCTCCCAAGGATCAGGAGGGCAGCTGGGGGTGGATCTGCTCTCAGTGGCAACATTGCCGTCCATCCTCCCCAATACTAAGACCAGCTTCAGAAAGGACCTGAAACCAGCTGTGTGTATCTCATGTTGGTGAAGGAAAATCACAGTAGTGGTCCTCAGTGGGACTTGAAAATGACTTCACAGCAGCCTCATTTGGTAAATGAGGAAACTGAGGTCCCAAGAGGTGATGTGTGTCACCCAAGTTTCCATAGCAGAGCTGAAAAAAGACCTTGTTCCTAGGGTCCTGGGGCAGGGTCCCACGGCCCAGCTCTGATGAATGAAAGGAATGACTTTTTCCACGGTACAGGCTGTTGCTATGGGCAGTCCTAGAGATCACTCTGTGGGTGTGGGATCCTTCAGGAGAGCTCCTGCTTCCATCTGGAGACACCTCACAAAGAGGGTGCCATGGGGACTAACATAAAAATTCAAGAGTGGGGAGGCAGGAAGAGGAAGGCCGGTAGCACTTTCCAGATTTCCACGATGCCTGCTCTTCTCACAGGCAGGCTAAAGCATCTATGTGTTAGAGGGCACAGTTGCTGCCCCTCCAGAGACCCCTCAGATCTGAAGAGAGGACAGAGCATCTGCCATCTCATAGAGATGCCTTGGGATGTGAGCACTTGTTTTGTCTTTGGCCTGGAGTTTTACTCTCAGAGCTCCAGATATCCCATGGTAACCCACTGTCATATTCTGTGTAGTCCTCTGAGATAAATATGGAAAAATGATGGTGTGCAGGGCAGAGAATTCTGAACCTCAAATGAGAAGAGCTGGGCTTGTGTCCGGCTCCACTCCTTACTTGCGTCTAATCAAAAGCAATCAGAATTGAAAGTAAGAGCTAATTTTTTTTTGTGAAGGCAGGATTTTAAGGCAATTGTTAAGTCAAAGATGTATCTCAAGCACCACATTCAAAACCATTTATTCTCGTACAATACTCTTACTGTATTTTCTAGACTCTAAGAAGCCACTGGCTAAGACACAGCAGCAAGTTAGTAACAGCTTTCAGGGGGAAAGGAGAAGAAAGATGCTTCTCTGTTAAACATTTACATCAATTGTAAGATACAGGATTTCTAAAATGTCAGGTATGAAGATCAAGCTTCTTAGGATGAAAGACATAGTAGTATTGTTCCCATTTTGAGGGAAGATCAGCCCAGGAAGGGGCAAAGGACATTTGTGAACACAGCTACTTGTCAGGGTGGTAGAAGGTTCCCCAAATCCTCCTTTTTATACCAACATCCCCTTTGGCTGGTCCCCTCCTCATCCTCCAGTCTTTCGTTTTCCTGTCATTTAAACTTTACACTAGTTTGGCCAATGGCCATTGTGTTACCTGCAGCTCAGACTTGCCCCAGCAAACACTGGCTCACTGACCAGGTGCTCAGCAAGCCTCGGGGCACACACACCAGCCTTGCTCTACCACACCCATGGACACCTGCTAATACCGTTTCATACGACATTAATTTTTCTGTAAGCAGACTTTCTGACTTAAATCCTTTTGCTTCAGGTGATAATTTCACTTTACATGTAAAATGTGTATTACTTCTGTAGATATAAAGTAAGCATAAAAATAGTAAAATGGGCCGGGTGCAGTGGCTCACACCTGTAATCCCAGCACTCTGGGAGGCTGAGATAGGTGGATCACTGGAGGTCAGGATTTCGAGAACAGCCTGGCCAACATGATGAAACCCCATCTCTACTAAAAATAAAAAAATTAGACAAGCAAGGTGGCATGTGCCTACAATCCCAGCTACTCAAGAGGCTGAGTCAGGAGAATTACTTGAACCCAGGAGCCAGAGGTTTCAGTGAGCTGAGATCATATCACTGCACTCCAGCCTGGGTGACAGAGCCAGACTCTGTCTCAAAAAAAAAAAAAAATAGTAAAATGAAAACATGACACCTTAAAAATTAAACTGTGGATTCTAATACCTTGTGTGTAGAATAAATCCAATCAATTTGTGAAAATAAATTCTTCAATGAGAAAAATGAAACTGTAATCTTTCTGTAAAAAAGGAATATTCAACCCCACGTACTAAGTTTAAGAGAACAATGGGGAGCCGTGTCTGTTAGGGACAGTTACATGTGGGAGCCACAGTGCTAGCTCCCCACGGAGTAGCTATGTGACCACGGGTCACTTTCTCAACATCTGTGTGCCTTAGTTCCTTGCTTGTCAAACAGAAGTGAAAGTAACACCAATCTGGGAGTTATCTCTGATGACTAAATGAGTTAATGCATGCAAAACACTTATGACAATGCCAGGTATTTAGTAAGGTCTCAATACATGTTAGCTATGACGATAATCAGTAGTCGGAGTATTAGAATTAGTACTATTCATGACTCAAAACTCCTAGTCACTGGAGTCGGAATCAGAAAGATTTTTAAGAAATGAACTGTTTTCTCTGGTAAGACTGGTTACTCAGAGTTAGTTACTAACCGAAATGAAGAGACTAGCTGTTGCCCCAGAGCTGCTCCTTAAAGACATCTCCAGGGTGGAGTGTCGGAGTATGTCCAGCTAAACCTGGTCGTGTTTGGGAGTGATGGAAAGTGGGTTCCTCATCTACTCCCTGCCACATTCCAGTTTAGAAAAACACGGTTTAGAAAAAAAGACCCTTTTTTTTTCATTTTCCAAGGATCCCTACGTTCAAAGCAATTTTGAGCTAGTTATTCAGATGAATTCATTACCACGAGCTTCAGATAATGACAATAGTTTTTGATAAAATTTGGGTCTGGTTGAACGCTTGCGTGACTAGAAGACACATGTCCAGATCCTTGGTGTACTGTCTGGGCCAGTGACCCCTTACTGAGCACAAACTGTGCTGTACAGGGTTAAATTATTTAATCCTCATAATAACCCAATGATTTAGATACTCTGTCCCCATTTTATGGCTGAGGAACACTGAGGCACAGAGTGGTCAAATGACTTAAGATGACACTGTTAATCACGGGTTTGAGACGGAATTCAGACGTGTTCCTCGGTGCCACAGCTCTGTTCTCCAAGCTCTTCTGCCTCATGGGAGTGACAGTGTGCTGAGGCCACAGCACTGCCTTAGAGCAAGGCACCAGGGTAGGATGTTCCGCCCAGATAGATTTCTGCTGGCCCAGCCCTACCTGGAAACCTAGATGATGAGCAAAGCAGCCCCAGGCATGGGTGTGAGTGACAGCTCGCGCAGGGTCTCCAGTGGTCCCAGGCAAGGGGACAATACTCTAGTTCCCTACCCCACTCCTGTCCTTCCTTCCCCCTACTTCCTTCTGTTGCTGTTAAACCCTATCCCTCAGTGGCAGGTACCAACTTTCCTACCTCCCTTCATGTACCAGCAAACTTAACGAGGTTAGGCCTATAGACTATGTCTGACAACAACTGAATTAACGCGCAGCAGGTCTCTAAGGTGTACGTGAACACATAATAAACAGCACTGGGATTTTCTTTGACTATGCACTCCTTATGGGCAAGAACTTTGTCTGATTTTTCCATCTCACTATGGTTTACTATAGTGCCCAGCACACAGCAGATGCTCAAGGAGTATCAGTTACTGAATGTTTGGTGCAAAGGAGCTGGGGGAAAAATCTAAAGAAGAAGAGATGAGTTGGGTTTTATTTTTAGTGCCAGCATTCAAAAGTATTTTAAAAAATGTTCTACCAAACCCAAAATATTTCATTGAACCCCTGGGGCACCTCAGCTCTAGGAAGATCTTCCTATTACTTCTCACTGCCTTCCTATTTCTGCTCCACTCTGAAGTCCTCAGGTTGTTAGGGAAAGCTCTAACGGTGGAGGGCTGCCGGCAGGGAGATACACATGCAGGGCCAAGAGGCAGGAGCGGATGAAAACTAAGAGATGCAGCAAAAATGCACGAGAAACACCTGAATGTCAGATGTAAGAAAACACTTGCGTTCCTTCCCATTCATAGTTGCTAGGAAGGAGTCAGACCATGTCAGCCTTTCCTACCCTCCCCGGGCAGTGACCTTGAAGAGGGGCTCCAGAGACCAGAGCTTTCATACTAGAGAAAGACTGAAGGTGGTCATTATTACTCATTATCCAAGGTCCAACTTTGCTCTGACTCAGTCTCAATTTCTTTCACATCTTGACTGTTCCTGAGTACCAGGGTTTCTTTTCAAAATAATTGAGATATGTGAACTCAGGAGAAGCTTGAGGAAGAAGTCTTTGAGGGGATCCTGGGGTTAGGTTTTAGAGGAAGACAGGAGAAGAAGGGGAGCTCTCTTCGATGGGAGCATCTGACGACAGGAGGAGATCTCTGTGGAGTGCTTCTGAAAGACGGGTGACAGAGGGCATCATGAGAAGGAAGTGGGGGGGGTGGTTCCGAGAAATGAGCTCCGAGGAGCCCTGACTTCATGTTGCCATGGAGCGTCCTTGCTCCGTTACAACAGACATCACGTAACACATGACAAAAGCAGTCTGCAACGGGGAAGGGGTGGCTGACACCAGCCCTGCTGAGTCACTGCAGTTAACTTCCCACTCTCTGACTGCTGCATTTCTTTAGAGATTTTGGGGACTGGCCCTCACAGCCCAGCTTTGGGTAAATTATTGGCTCAAGAATTCAGCTTTGAATTCAGTCTTCCCAGGTAGGATCTTCATGGCCTCCAGTTTGGCCATTCAGTCTTTCCAGGTAGGTTCATCATGGCCTCTCTCTTACAAGGCCATTACTCTCCTTGATTTCCTGGACTCCTGAAAGCTATGTGTTTTGGTGTTTTCCCCTACAAGCAATTTTAACTTCCTTTTTTTTTTTTTTTTTTTTTTTTGCATAGATCAGCCATGGCTCCCTGTGATTTGAATCCCAGCTCCATATCACATTCCCTCAGACCATGTTGTTTAAGCCTGGACCTGACACTGACACTCTTATAGCTAATTTATTCATTTCTTGTCCTGAAAAACCTCCAAGTCTCAGCCCAGCCCTGAGAACAAGACAGGATTAGTCTTGTGTGGATGATTTTTGAACTTGACAGTTGAAGACTCTAGATACCTAAAATCAAATTCGCTTGTGACCCAGGCCGCTTAACGCTGCAACTACACAGAGGGACGGTCCTTGGGTGTGTTGCTGTGTGACATGCAACACGTGTGCTCATTAGGAGCCCTCATGACGGCAGGCACTGACATACTTACTCTTCTAAAACCCTAAATTTAGACCACAGGAAATGTCACCTCAAATTGGGCCCACGGTCCATCCAACTCAGGCAATAACAGCAGCAGCCAACATCCACTACATGGTCCCGACATTCTGCTAACCACTTCTCAAGCATTTGCTTATATACTATAGTTGTTCTCAAAACAATCCTGAGGGATGAATATCATCATCAAACAAGTTTACAAACAAGTTGTGAACTTAGATAAAGAACAGATGAGGCTGGGCTCGGTGGCTCATGCCTGCAATCCCAGCACTTTGGAGGTCGAGGCGGGTGGATCACAAGGTCAGGAGTTCAAGATCAGCCTGACCAACATGGTGAAACCCCATCTCTACTAAAAATACAAAAATTAGCTGGGCGTGGTGATGCATGCCTGTAATCCTAGGTACTCAGCAGGCTGAGGCAAGAGAATCACTTGAACCCGGGAAGCAGAGGTTGCAGTGAGCCAAGATCACACCACTGCACTCCAGCCTGGGCAACAAGAGTGAGACTCTCTCTCAAAAAAATAATAATAATAAAATAAAAAAGAACAGATGACCCTTCAACATGTTTGAACTACATAAGTTCACTTACAGGTGAAATTTTTCAACAAATATATTGGAACATTGGAGATTTGTGAGAATTTAAAAAAAACTCACAGATCAATGATATAGCCTAAAAGTATCAAAAAATTAAGAAAAAGATACGTCATGAATACATAAAGAATAAAAAGGTAAGTCTATTTTATCATTTACTACCATAAAATACACGCAAATCTGTAAGAATGTTAAAATTTATCAAAATTTACACACACACAGACCATTCATGATGTCATTTGCAGTCAAGAGAAATCCAAACAAACATCAAGATGTAACATTAAGTCGTAACTGCGTAAAGTTAACTGTCTGGAGTCACCTCCCGCTGCTATGGCAGTGAGCTCAAATATCACGAGCATCCACTCAAAACACTGTGTGATGCTGATCATCCGGAGCGAGCCATTTGTCTCCCCAGTAAACTGGTTCTCACTTAGTTTTCATCATGTTTAGTGTTTTCCCACAAACTCTGAGTAACACCATGGGACTCACACGAAGCGCCACCAATAATGCTGAAAGTGTTCCCAAAAAGTAAAGTCATGACATTACTAGAAGAAGTTGAATTGCTTGATAACGTACCATCGACTGATATCTACAGCTATGGCATCTGCCGTTTCAGATGGAGGATTCATCTTGGAAACAGACAACAGAAACTTACAGTAACGATACCTACAGTACTGCACTGAAAATGCATTTTCTCCTCGTGATTTTCTTAATAATATTTTCTTTTCTCTAGCTTACTTTATTGTAATAAGGCAGTATAGTACATATAGCATACAAAATACATGTGAATCATCTGCTTCTGGTTATAGGTAAGGCTTTTAGGCAAAGGTAGGTTATTAGTAGCTAAGTTTTTGGCCACTCAAAAGTTATACACAGATGAATTTTCAATTGCAGTAGGGGTCAGTGCTCCTAATCCCTGTATTATTCGAGGTTCAACTGTAACTGGTCAATGTTACCTATCTTGCATGCTGTAGAACAGGATTTGGACCCAGATCTGTCTGAATCCCAAACCCAAGTTTGAATCAACTAAACTCGTGGACTAAGGCATTTTAGGGGAGAATCACACTCTTCACAAGGCACTGACCACAGAAGGTTGAGGTTGAGCTCCCCAAAAACACTGTTTAGTTCTCTCAACAACCTGACAGTCTTGTTACCTGTAAGTTAATTCAATTCCCCTTGAATCTGAATGTTCTGCTTTCATAAAGTCTAGAGTAACAGTTTTCTTTTCTTCCCCACTCCGGCAAGACAGAGTCTTGCTCTGCCCCTCAGGCTGGAGGGCAATGGCATGATCTCAGCTCACTGTAATTGCTCCACCTCCCAGGTTCAAGCAATTCTCCTGCCTCAGCCTCCTGAGTAGCTGGGAATACAGGTGCCTGCCACCAGGCCCAGTAAATTTTTGTATTTTTAACAGAGATGGTGTTTTACCATGTTGGCCAGGCTGGTGTCAAACTCCTGACCTCGTGATCCGCCTGCCTTGGCCTCCCAAAGTGCTGGGACTATAGGCGTGAGCCACTGCGCCCAGTCAACAGTTTTCATTAGATTAGTACTGTCTATGTGCTTCCTCTTATTTGAGCTAATGTTGTCTTCAATCATTAGAAAATAGTCCTTAATTCTAATACTATAAGATGTGTGAATTCCAATTTCCCCAAGTAGAAACTGTTGGTTTTCTCTAGATTTATTTTATCATGCTTTAAAGTGCTCATATTTCCAGGCCAAAAAGTTATATGTACAGTGTTTATATGAGCCAGCGGTCTCAACACCTCACTTCCTGACCCCAAGCTCCGAGTGAACCACCAGACTCTAGACTGTTCTCTGTATATGTCTTCATATTCCCACCACCCTTCAAATAGAAATACTCTTCCCTTTTCATCACCTATTCCCTGTATAGGCAAAATCTACACTTTCCTGTAGTGTAGATATTGGGTTAACATTGCCTCCCTCCTTGAAGCCTTTATTGGTGGCCCCCAGATGGAAGTGATTTCACTCTCATGTGAAATAATACCATAGGACCACATATCCTTGTATACCTTGTATGATACTTATCACCTTCCTGTTGGATTTTAGTTGCACTAAATATTCCAAATTTCTCCTAGCTACTTGAGACCAGGTTCTGTACATATTTTCTAGTGACTTACATTAAATTAGGTACTCACATATTGGCTCAATGCATGAATGAATATATAAATAAATATTTGTGCTTGACTTCTTTCCCGGAACATTTCCATTTCTTTATCAGAATGATATAACTAACTGCTTGAGGCATTCCAAGTAATAGATCATGACGAGTTTACACAAGGCTAAGACAATATTTTTTCGTTGGTATCTGACATCCTTCTGGCAATCGCCAACATTTAAAATACTTTGACACTAAAATTGCAGTGACACATCAAAGTCCTCTTGGGAAAATGGAACCTTTTCCTGGATCATAATTTGGAATCCTGTGTTTGTTATCTTGAAATGGGATGGGGCTACTTCTCTCATAAATGCATTCTTTCTTTGCTCAACTTTAATTTGAAAATACTCTTATCTTACCTACAATATTAAGATTGCACTGGGCACTCTTTCAAGTTATGGATGCTGTAGACATGTTGTAATTTGTTTCATGCACCATTACTAGCAGCAAAATCTCCAAACTAAAGACACTTCCATGGCAAAAAAAGGAAAAAAAAGCATACTAATTTATCTCTCCCAGTATTTAAAGTCTGCACATGAATTGTCCTGAATTTCTGGCTCATGCTAGAATGCAGAACTGTCAGCCATGGCAATATTTGTGGTGAGTATTGGCTAAACCTTCATTCCAAGCACACACCGGGACTATTTTGACTAACACTATTTAAAATATATTATGCACCCACATGCAGCTGGTGCTGTACAGAATACTAAAAGGCACAATCTGCAAGGAATTCAAAGGAATCAAAGCTGTCTTTCAGATCCAAAATTGCTCTTTTTCAAGAGACCTGACAGTGTACAAAGAAGGGAAATCATGATTACCCAAAAGCTACTGCGACAGTCGTTATTATGTTACCTATGTGATTACTTTCTCTCAGGGAGAACACAGTGCTTGCAAAATAAGGGCTTTCAACCCATTTTAATCCTCAGTCTATTTTCCTATTATATAAAGCACTTTGGCGCTGTGTCATTATAGATCAGGATTCCAAAGCCACCTCAGGAATAGCAGAACTCAAAGGTTAATGCGTGTAAAGAATCATCCTTTTACAAGAAGAAACAACCCCATCAAAAAGTGGGTAAAGGATATGAACAAACACTTCTCAGAAGAAGACATTTATGCAGCCAACAAACATACAGAAAAAAGCTCATCACTGGTCATTAGAGAAATGCAAATCAAAACCACACTGAGATACTATCTCATGCCAGTTAGAATGGCGATCATTAAGTCAGGAGACAACAGATGCTGGAGAGGATGTGGAGAAATGGAACGCTTTTACATTGTTAGTGGGAATGTAAATTAGTTCAACTATTGTGGAAGACAGTGTGGTGATTACTCAAAAATTTAGAACCAGAAATACCATTTGACCCAGCAATTCCATTACGGGGTATATACCCAAAGGATTATAAATCATTCTACTATAAAGACACATGTACATGTATGTTTATTGCAGCACTATTCACAACAGCAAAGACTTGGAACCAACCCAAATGCCCATAAAGAAAACGTGGCACATATACACCATGGAATACTATGCAACCATAAAAAAGGATGAGTTCATGTCCTTTGCAGGGACATGAATGAAGCTGGAAGCCATCATTCTCAGCAAAGTAACACAAGAACAGAAAACCAAACACCACGTGTTCTCACTCATAAGTGGGAGCTGAACAATGAGAACACAGGGACACAGGGAGGAACATGACACATTGGGCCTGTCAGGGGATACGGGCTGGGGGAGGGATACCATTAGGAGAAATACTTCATGTAGATGACAGGTTGATGGGTGCGGCAAATCACCACAACACGTGTATGCCTATGTAACAAACCTGGATGTTCTGCACATGTATCCCAGAACTTAAAGTATAATAAAAAATAAAATGAAAAAACAAAAGAATGATCCAAGTGGTTTCTTTTTGAAACACAGACGCATAGGCCCCAGTTCAGACCCACTGATTTGCTATCTCTGGGGGTGAGTCTGGTAATCTGCATATTTTAACAAGTCCATCAAGAATTCTGATTAGTGGCTCTGGGGCCAAATTTGAAGAAAAAAACGGAACCACTAAATGAGAAAGGTTGTGAGGGAGTTATCCTAACACTGGGGACTGACAGAGCAGAATGGTGTTTGCTTTCCAGGGGCTGTAGCGTCATCACAGGGCCCTGCCTGCCCCTTGCAGGGGTAGAACCCCTCATCTCACCTGAATCAAGTTGATCTGATGGGGTTACCACAAGCTGATAGCACAAGAACACCAGAGTCCTTGTCCAAGCAGCTGTGAGATTAGGGAGGAGTGCTTGACCTCTCAGAGCCAGGCCTGTTGATCTCCAAGGGTGCTCAGGGGAGGCTGAAGCTTTGCCTTTACAGCATTGCCATCCAACAAAAATAATGCAAGCCACATATATGCACATACATTTTCTAGTAGCCCCATTTCAAAAAGTGAAAAGAAACCAGGTGAGATTAATAGTATATTTTAATACAATATATCTGAAATGCTATCATTTCAGTGCGATCAACATAATAACTCGAGATATTTTATATTCTCTGGTATTAAGTCTTGGAAATCTGGGGCCTATTTTATACTTAAAGCACATCTCAACTCAAATAGCCACATTTCAAGTGCTCAGGAGTCACCCGTGAATACTGCACTAGACAGCACTGCAACAGGGTAGGAATGTGCAAACTATGGCTCATGGGCCAAGTCAAAAGAATAATAGTATTTCAAAATATACCAAAATTATATGAAATTTAAGTTTTAGGTTCATAAATTTTACCATTACGTAGCCATACCCATTCATTCACATATTGTCCATGGCTGTTTTTTGGGTTTGGTTTGGTTTTAGAACAGCAGAGTTGAGTAGTTACAAGAGAAAACACATGGCCCACAAAGCTGAAGGTGTTTACTATCTGATCCATTACAGAAACAGTTAATAGGACATGGGGAGAAATGCCAGATATAGGGGACGGGGATGGAGGTGGCAAACCACATTGCCATGTATGTACCTATACAACAATCCTGCATGTTCTGCGCATGTACCCCAGAACCTAAAGTGCAATAAAATATATATTTTTTAAAAAAGTTGATAGATATGTGTTCTAGGAATCCACAGAGGGGAAGCATAAGAGGCTACCCTAGAGGGCTGGCTCCCTCTGGCCCTCTGCCATTTGCATATAAGCAAGGTTTGGCTAGTGCTTGGCTTGGAGACGCAGCAAGCCTCTATAGAAAGAGTTGGGGGGCTGGATGGTAGAGGGTGGGAGAGCTTATCAACAACATGGAATGCTGATGGGGTGCCACAGCAAAGAGGAAAGTCAAGCGGGCCCAATACAAGGGCTTGGAGCAAGGCAGGACATCCTAGTTGGCAAGACACCAGACGAGGGCCTGGTTCGGAGGTGACGCCCCACGCAAGAAGGGGGACTGAAGGTGGATTTAGCCAGCTTGACACATTTTCCTGTGTATAGATTTTGAATCTGAGCCTTAACTGAGTAGGAATAACAGCAGCTGCCTGCTTTCATTCTTCACTCTTCTATCTTTAAAGGTCTGCTCTTATCTGGTGATGAGCTTAATAACCTCCATCAAAGTCCAGTATGTGAGTTGCATCCCCTCTGGCTATCTTTTCTGGCTCTGGATTCCAGACTTTGTTGGTCACTTGTTTTTTCTGTCACCCTGGCTGATTGCATGGATGACTGGAGGGCAGACTAGCCCAGGCCCTTGAGTTCAGGGAACCTTTCCAGGGCTTTAATTACCTGGGATTCAGCTCCATCAAAGGCATATTTTGATCCATCAACCCAATGTCCTGGCCCAACCCTTCCAGTTCCTGTGAATTACCTTCGGGCAAAATAAAGATAACATTTATTAATTTTTCTCTTTTAAACAATTGGGAAAATATGACCAAGCCTTTGGGGAGAAAAGCAATTATCTGGCCTCTTTGATCCATTTCCTTGTGAGTTATAAATTCCTGGTAGCATTTCTTTAATGCGGTAGCATTTTTTTGCTGTATTATTCCATGAATCTTTCTGCTCTTAACCCTGTTGATCGAATCATTTGTTTTTATTTTATTTTTTGCCCTTTATCCAGATTTTCTAAATGCTAACATCTTACCATGGTACATCATTATTTCTAAATGCTGACATTTTACCATGGTACATCATTTTCTAAATGCTAACATCATTACCATGGTACATTTGCTAAGACTAAGAAGCCAGCATTACTATTAGTACTAACAGCACAATACTATTAACTAAACTTGTCCCACGTGCACTTAAGAAGGATGTGAATAGTGCTGTTGTTTCCTAGAGTGTTCTATATATGCATGTTAAATCTGGTTGGTTTATTGCATTATTCCCTATTTCCTGATTTATCTAATTGTTTCAAGTATTATAACTTAAAAAATTCTTTTCAAGCATTTTCACATCCATAAGTTTATTTCTATCTGAAAAATAGTCTGTGTTGTGGGAAAGGTGTTATTTGTCCCAGTTTTACAGATTCAGATATCGAGGACCAGAGCAGTCAAGAAGAGATTTTCTTACGTTCACACAACTATTAGCGGCCAAGCTAAGCTAAATACAGTCTTACCACTGGACTTGTAAGCTTTCTGCTACATTGTATTCTCATCCTCTTCTTCCTTTGTTTGTCTCAATGTTTCTTCCTCTCAACTCACCTTAACTTTCATAACAGTTTCTCTACTATCCTTGTTCTCTCTCTCCTTCTGAGCCCTCCGATGCTCTTGGAAGCAGCCATGCCAGCCTCTGGCCCCCTTAGCAGCACTCCTCCCTGGACCAATGGAGTTAGAGCTGTGTCCTAAGAGCCTCTCTTCTGATAGAGTCATGTCCTGAGGGTCTCTCTTCTGATAGAATCATGTCCTGAGGGTCTCTATTCCGATAGAGCCATGTCCTGAGGGTCTTTCTTCTGATAGAGTCATGTCCTGAGAGTCTCTCTTCTGCTCCTAATGCACTTTTTCCCACATTCTGCTTCCCTCCCCGCCACCCCGGACCCATAATGTTTTGAGCCAAGACTCACTTCACGTGGGAAAAGAGGTGACTCTGAACTTGAGGGCGAGCAGCGAACCCGGGCTGCCCAAAGCTAAGGTTCTCATCCAGGATTCTCTTCTTCCCTACAGCATCCCTGGTGAGCTCCAAGTCACTGGGAATTTTTCAATGCCTTGGAAGGTTAATGTTAGTTGCCTTGATTTTTATTTTTAATCACAAAATGTTAGAGCTGGAACATACTTTAGAGATGATCTTATCCATCCTTTTCAGTACAGATGAAAAAACTGAGACCCAAAGAGGTGTCTGAAACTCAATTCTCACCCAAGTGTTTCAACATTTGGAAATTGAGCAGCATAATATCCTGTAAACATAGGGTCTTTTCAGTCATAAAAGAGCCAGGACTCCTTGGTTTAATTTATCTTTAAGGCATTTACCAAATTATTTCCTGTCTAAATTACTGGAATATCATCAGATAAAATGAAGGACCAGGAAACATAAGAACTGAAACATTCCTGTCTCTTTTTGAATTTGGTGGTACCTCCACACCAAATTTTCTATATGTCACTGAAATGTCACCTAACGGTTATTTATTTAATCATCCAGTCATTCACATTACCAGCACTGGTCAAGTAAAGCAATCTCAATATGTCAGGTGTTTTTCTGGATCCTGCGATATAGAAACCAAAGTTACAATCTTGCCCTTACAAAGCCCACCATCTTTTTGAAGAAAAGGATAGCCAGCAGGCACCATGATGCAGCAAGTGGTGGTAGGCACAGGGCACAGAGGAGCACCCGGGCAGACACCGACCTAGAGCTCGGAAGTGAGCTGTGGGAGAGGGAGTCAGGAAAGATTTACAGAAAGAGGCAACTGACTTCAGGGAGGAATTTAAAAGGCTGAGTAGAAATTAGCCACTCTTTTATATACTCAATAAATATTCACTGTGTACCCTATGCACTGTGTACTGAGATAAGGCATTCTAAGTACAGAGTTGGTGGAAACAGATAAAGTTCCTGCTATGGTTTGAATGTGACCCCCAAAGTTCTGGTTTTGGAAACGTAATCCTCAGTGCAACAGTGTTGAGAGGGTAGGCCCTTTAAGAAGTGCTTAGGTCATGAGTGTTCTACCTCATGAGTGGATTAATGTCATTATTGTGTAGGGTGGGTTTGTTCTAAAAGCGAGTTTGATCCCTCTCACGTGCACACATGCTTGCTCTCTTTCCCTTTGCCTTCTGCCAAGGGATCAGGCAGCACGAAAATCTTCACCAGATCTAGACGCCTCAACCCTGGACTTCCCATCCACTAGAACTGTGAGAAATGCATTTCTTTTCTGTATAAATTACCCAGTCCGTGGTGTTCTGTTATAGCAACACAAAACAGACTAAGATAGCTCTTGTCTCACTGGCCCTTACAGTTAGTTAGAAGTCAGACAAACAGGTAAACAAATATTTACAAAATGTGAAGTGCTAGGAAGGATGTTAAGATAGATCAAGAAAGGCCTTGCTTAGGAGGATGCTAGATAGTTTCTGAAAGGTAAGAAGGAACGAACCACGTGAAAAGCCAGGTATGAGAGTTCCAGACAGAGGGACGTGGGTGTGCAAAGGCCCTGAAGCAGAAAATGACTAAGCCTGTTTTAAAAACTGCAGAAGACGTCGGTGTCAAGCAAGATGAATTAGAAAAGGAGAGAGGCTGTGATCTGCTGCTGGGGAGGCAAGCGAAGACCAGTGCACTCAGGGCTGGGTGGGCCCAAGTGAAAATGAGCATCGCGGACTTTTCAAACAGAAGGAATGAGCCATGTAGAGGCCTAGAAATATGAAAGCAGTGGCATTTGGAAGGATTGTCATAAGAGATTAGTGGCCCACAACATGGGTGTACAGTCCATACACAGCCTGAGCCAGCCACCTTGAGCTAGACGCCTTGGTCTTTCCTAACCTGCTCTAACAACCTTTCAAATAGACTAAAACCATGAAATATGCCCCCTGGGTCTTTTGGATGGTGCTCATTTCAGCCTTTCCAATCAGCTTCTGGAAGTGACATTTAAGAGGACAAACTAGAGACAGCAACAGCTCACCCAGTGTACCATGCTGAGTGAAAACAAATTCCGCAGTTCCTACAAGACAAATAAAAATTCAGAATTGAGAATGGCAAGGACAGCTGGCCAGCAGGAGACAGGCAAATGGCCAATGGTTCATGTTTGGATGACAAGGAAGAAAGAATGAAATGCAAGAGGAAAACAAGGACTCTCTCTTCAAACAGTTGGGAAACACCCTCTGCTTCCCTTCATTTCCCAGCTGGGGAGGGCAGAGCAGCAGGACAAGGGGTCAGGAGGAAGCATTCAATCCCAGACACCCTGCCTGCTACCAGGAGACCTGCTGGAGTGGATGCCACTGGGCCGGATGCCGGAAATGGGAGACATAGAGGATGTGGTGCCCAGTCGCTGCCGATGCCAGCGCCTGCCCTAAAGAACTGAACATCACCAAACAGAAAACCATTCAGACCGTGCAGCAGATGGGGTTCCCATGGCAACCAACAGTTCCCTAGCACCTCCACATCCCCTTTTTTTCCCCTAAAATTTCCATTTGGATCTAACCTACACCTTGGATCATGTCCAGGTTGGGTAAGAGGTGCTGGGAGTCGGGGTAGATATTGGAGGGAGTGTTGAGGAATGGAAAGAAGAAATCTGGTTTTCACATGAAGTCAGAGAATTAAAACCTATTGGATCCCTAGGCACATTTTAATCAGGCTGTGTTTTTTCGAGCCCAACTTTCCTTCCAGTTCTGGCATTTGCCCAGGGCTCTTCTATAGCCAAAGGCCACTGGTCACTACTTCCTCTTGGCGCTTCCCTAGTCATCATTCTCGCCTGCTAGAAGGGGTGCCCTGCTGCCCGATACTGTTCCCAAGTCAATTAACGGTCCCTCCCCCAAATCTGAGCTGGCCAAACTTCCTCTGCCCTTTCAGTGGTTGACAGATTACAGGAAAGGGAAAGGCACCCTAGGCATTTTAAAGACAGTAGACTCCTGAGCTCCACCTTCAAGATTCAGGTCATTATGCCTTGAATGGAGTTCTAAAAATTCCCATTATTCCGACGCAGGTTTATGCAGATTTTGGTGGATGCTAGACACATACTAAAGAAATGCTGTCTCAGGGGTCACTTGGATTGGAATGAAGCCAAGGCCATGAGATCAACTGACTTTCAAGGATATGTGGGCTAGGATAGCAGATACGTAGGAGAAAATGTCCTTTGGTGTGAGAAGAGGTTGCTCCTTCCCGACCCCAGAGTGTGCACTCCTCGGGCCCTTTGGAGCTGCTGAGAATCCTTCAACATCTTTCAGCCAACACTAAAACTTTTCAAAAGAGGAGGTTCCAGTTTTCTTCCTAGTAAATATGTGATCTATTCCCTCTTCCAGGGTGGCTCTGGGTTCTCTACGAACAGAGTTCATGCAATGCTTAAGTGAAAGTAGGTTTACTGATTGTCATTTTTGATTCTAACAAACCAAATCAGACCCAGGGAAAGCACATGAAATGAACCAAAAAATGAACAGCAATGAGCATGACTAAAAGCCGGGAGGGATTTCTCTTTTGTTGAAAATGGAGGCAATGGCTGTGTTGACCTTACTTTCTTCTTTGGTGCTGATTAGTTTTAAATGGAGTTACTTTAATTTTTGTGTGCAGTGAATGATTTTGCTCTGCGATTCATCTGGCCTTAGTTACCCTACTTACGGCAAAGAAATGAGGAAATACTGCAAAGGAACATTTCAATCATCAAAGGAATTGACTGAGCAGGAGTATACAGTGAAGAGGAAGTGGGACGTGACTCGTTATCTGTTCTAGAGATAAAAATGCATAATACTTTCTGTCAGAAATGTGCTGGCATTACATATTAAAAGTGAACACAGGCTGGGCACAGTGGCTCACATCTGTAATCTCAGCACTTTGGGAGACCGAGGCAAGAGTAATGCTTGAGGCCAGGAGTTCAAGACCAGCCGGAGTAACATAGTGAGACCCTGTCTCTATAAAAAATACAAGAATTAGCCAAATGTGATGACACATGCCGGTAGTCCCAGCTACTCCAGAGGATCACTTGAGCCCAGGAGGTAAAGGCTGCAGTAAGCTGTGATCATACCACTGCCCTCCAGCCTGGATGACAGGGTGAGACTCGGTCTCAAAAAAGAAAGTTAACACAGAGATTTCCCTGAAGGGGTCCAGCTACTACTCAGTGCTCATATATCACAAAATGATGCACTTTTATATTTCTCTGTATAGGTTCATAGGGGCTGGTTTTAATGAAGGATAAGGATCATCACATTTCTTTGTATTCATCATAGTTTCCAGTGCAATGCTAGCCATTTAGTAAGTATTCATAAAGCTGTTGTTCATTGGTACGTTTTTAAAAGTAGATGGTTTTAATGCCTCAATAAGCTATCTTTAGGCTACATTTATTGGATACTGTCCCTGGAGTGAGGTGACAAAGAGAGGGACCTGCAATGTTTCCTTAGAGTATCCCTATGTACTAGCCATGTTTGTAATGATAACTCTCCAGAGGGACTGGCTGGATGAGATCCCTCAGAGGCACCTGCAAGACTGAGCTTGATCACTTGTTAGGCTTCTGAGTTTAAGGATTAAAGGAGGGCAGGCTCTGGACCCTAACCATCTGACCTGAAATTCCAGCTGTATGACCCATTAGCTGTGGGACTTCATGCAAGTTACTCAACCTGTCCTTATCCGTAAAACAGGGATCATAATAGAACTCGGTGTAGGGTTGCTGCAAGTATGAAATGAGAGAATGTATGCAAAGCATTAGGAAACAGCGCAGCCCATAGTAAGAGCCCAATAAATATTGCTATGATTACATGATTGAATAGTGACCAGAACTGGATTGGCTCATGATCAAAGGCTGAAGACTACAGCTCCTAGCCCCACAGACATGCTCAGGTGGGATTCCACCCCCGAGAATATGAACTGTGTCTATGTCTCCTATGAAGCAGCTTTTACACCTGAATGTGTCACTGAATCATCGGGCATAATGAGATCAAATACCTAAACATGAGGATTCTTTGCTCTGTTCCTGTTTGTCTCATTTCTAACAATCACACTCTGCACGAATGTCCTGTTCACTTCCTTACTGAGCATCTAGGCTGTCTTGAACCTGCATAGTGAGGAAAAGAGAGGAACTACACTTAGCACAATGTCTTCCCTAGAAATCATGGTTAAGTTCCCTTAAGGAAAATAGGATGAGGGGATTGAATGAGAGAAACAAAGGGACCAAACCAGACACATCCTCCTGTTTCCCACTAACAGGTGTTGAGATGCTTTTCTGGGAGCAAGTAGTCAGCTTGTTTTCAAGGGATGTTGGGTCCCCCTTCTAGAGGTAAGAACCAAAAATATTCTCAAAAGATTTTGAAGTTTGGCATTCTAATAAAAAAAGGTAAAAAAGCATGTTGTTCTAAGCTTTTAAAACTTCCAAAGTCAGCAAATGAGAGCCAGAGAAAGTAGTTACCTTCTCTGGTTTGTGTTTTGGTTGTGGGATTTTCGATCTGCTGTGTCCAGGTCTTTTTTTGAACTACAATCGCATCATAGCTTCTTCCCTCTGCTCCTGTTCCAAATGAATATGCCACAGTGAATGCCAGGGAGAAGCAAAGATACTTTTTAAATGACATATTAATATATACAAATAATTGAATGATATTTAGCCTTTACAAGGAATGAAATTTCGACACATGCTACAGCATGGATGAACTTTGACAACATTATACTGACTGAAATAAGCCAGCTTCAAAAAGACAAATGTTGTATGATTCTAATTAAGTGAAGTATCTAGAGTGGTCAAATTTGTAGAGACAGAAAATCGAATGATGCTTGCCAGGGGCTGAGAGGAAGGGAAATGGAGAACTGTTTAATGATATAGAGTTTCAATTTGGAATGATGAAAAAGTTTTGTTGTTTTTTTTTTGTTTTTTGAGACAGGGTCTCATTCTCTCTGAGGCTGGAGTGCAGTGGCGTCATCTTGGTTCACTGCAGCCTCTGCCTCCTGGGCTCAAGTGATCCTCCCACTTCAGCTGCTTGAATAGCTGGGATCACAGGCAGGACCCACCACAGCCAGCTAATTTTTGTATTTTTTTGTAGAAATAGGGTTTGGCCATGTTGCCTAGGCTGGTCTCAAACTCCTGAGCTCAAGTGATCTGCCTGAGTTGGCCTCCCAAAATGCTGGGATTACAGGCATGAGCCACTGCACCTGGCAATGGAAAAGTTCTGAAGATGGATAATGGTGATGGTTACACAACAATGTGAAGATACTTAACGCCAATGAACTACACACTTAAAAGTGGTTTCAAACGGCATGGTGTTTCATTTATATATGCACTTTACCATGTAAGAAAAGGTGTTTTAGAGGCATCCACATGTCTATGCATAATGTTTTTCTTATTTCCCTATATCTCCCCTTCACCCATATGGTAATATAATTTTCAGAATGGCCACCCTCTACTATTATGGTCGTGAAGTAACAGAATTTTGGAATAAACAATATACCTGGATTTGTATGCTTTTTCTTATGAAACTAAACTGCTTTTTAATTGGTACCAAAATGGTTAAGATGGTAAATTTTATGTGATGTACATTTTTACCACAATTAAAAAAAAAAAACCCCGAAGCATCAGGAAGAATGCTGTTGAGGCAGTGGATAAAGTTTCTGTTCCCTCTTTGCACAGCAGCTCTGCTCTAGGCCTCTTACAGAATGGCTGTCCTTTTCTCATCTTATACAGTAGCAGGTGTTTACTATAATAGATGTTATAGTAAATGTTTTTCAGTGGATTTCATTGGAGGGATGTGGAATCTGCTCTGATCTTTCAATGCAGCTTGCCAGTCCCAATGCCTGCTCCTCGAGGGTTCCAGAAAGGAGGCAGAAGAAACCAAAGGAAGGGAATGTGGCTGAACTACCAAGCATTTTTTCTAGCTAGCATATGGCTACCTAGAAAAATTTCTCCTAGGGAGCAGATTCCCTAAGAGAAATGTCAGAATCCATGGGTTTATGCAGCAGATGACTAAAAGCATTTCTCTCCAGTTGCCTAAATAAACAATGTACTTGCCAATTCCCTATAGAAAGAGATCTGGAGATAGTGGAATGATATTCCAATTAAATATTTCAGTAGATTGCAACCCACATTAAGAAATGGATTTTACATCATTACGTAATGTGTGCATTCATATTTCTGCATTTATATAACAGAAGAAACAAGTGAAGTTTTGCAATATAATACTTGCCCCTATTACATGAAAGCTACTCTAAGATTTTAGGCCACTCCTTTCCACAGTTCTCATCTACTTTATTTCACCCTTTTTTTTTTTTTTTTTTTTTTTTTTTTATTAAAAGTATCGCTCTGTTGCTGTTGCCCAGGCTGGAGTGCAGTGGTGCAATCTCGGCTCACTACAACCTCTGCCTCCTGGGTTCAAGCAATTCTCTTGCCTCATCCTCCTAAGTAGCTGGGATTACTGCTGGTTGTAATCTATTACATTTGTTTTAGGACCCTCTAATAGGTCTAGATCTGCAGTTTGAAAAATACTGCAGTGTGTCTGATGCTCTCACCACTGGGTTAAGACGAAACTGCATGCTTCAGAGGACGAACGTCAGGTGAGATTCATGCTCAAGTGAGAGAATTGACCAGGTAGGTCGATTTCTCTTCAGTTTCAGAGGGGAAAAAGCCTGATGTGATAGCACAGAAATGGACTACAAAACGAATGTGTGTGAGCTACGAGTCTGCAGGCAAGGCTCAGCAGGAGAGCCTGGGATCATGCGTCTGCGTTTCAGCAGCAACACTGAATATGGACGTCAGCAAAGTCAACCCTTCTTGGATATCACTGCAAAATTATAAAATCAAATCTAATTTGGGAAATCAGGGAAAAGGCAAAAACATGAAACTCTGCGGTCTTGCTAAAGATTTCAGTGAAGAGAGGAGTCCATAGATGATGCTAGTTTTTCAGAGAGAATTTAAAGTCAGGAAATCTTGGAACGCACATGTGGTGTCACCTGTACTTTTCGGAGCCTTCTGGACCCGCTTATCCATGCTTCTAACTCTGTCTTTCTTGCTATGTTGTCTAGGGATCTGGGAAACAGAATGTTGGCACCTCTTGCCTGATTTCTCTGTTTTTTGTTTGTTTGTTTGTTGTTTTTTTCTGTGCATGTCAGAGAGGTCTGGAGGAAGTTAGCCCCCTGGGGAATGTGTGCTTACTGGCTATTTATAGTCAAATCCAGAATGGGAATTGACAGTCATTGAAATCATATGAGGAAGCACACATAATGTAGTGACAAGTACCAGGCGCCATAAAGACACATTATTTTTGGCAGATTATATTGAAATTATTATATTTTCCATGGCGCGGAAACCAAACTAAGTCTGGCTGTGGTTGTTTATGCCTGTAATCCCAGGGCTAAGGGAGACCAAGGTGGGAGGATTGCTTGAGGCCAAGAGTGTGAGACCAACCTGAGCAGCATGGCAAGATCTCATCTCTACCAAAACAATAAAAAAAATAAATAGCTGGGCACGGTGGTGTGTGTCTGTATTTTCAGCTACAGGAGGCTAAGATGGGAGGATCACTTGAGCCAGGGAAGCGGAGGATGCAGTGAGTGAAGAGCACACCACTGCACTCCAACCTTGGTGACAGAGCGAGACCCTGTCTCCACAAGAAAAAAAAAAAAGAAAGAAAAACAAACTAATAATTCACATTCAAAACAAAATGATGCCTGTCTATGCTGACTCTAGAACACTCCCTAATGTGACACAGATGTTTAAGAAAGTCATTCCACACACTTCATTTAAGGCATTCTCAGGCTTCTTAAGGCAAGCTAGCTTCTATCTCCCTTCTCTACACATATGCCTAATAATCTAAAAGAAGGTGGGTCCCTCTATGCTACCTCTTACAGGTACTTGGGCAATAACAAGATCGTGGTTTCCAGAATAAATAATGGGCACTGCCACCATCAGTCCATAGGATGCCGTATGAGTGCCAAACAGTACAGGATGGCATCTCTGTTAGTTTCAAATGATAAAATGCTATGCTATAACAATATTTAAAGATTATCTCTTTCATTTCCTTCAATACATTGTCCCAAGTCACCTGGAACACCTGCGAATGGCCTTCCTTCCCAAGCTCATCTCCTGCAAACATATCCCACTCATCTTTTCCATTTTATCTCTTCCAGTAAACAGATTATGGTTACCAGAGTTCAGCAATTCATTTCCCTCTGTTTTTTTCCATGTGTATATTATTCTATGTTTCCACATAGATGTCAAGGTCCCTCCCTCTGGCCTTCCTTTCCTTCTCTGGCATATTCTAACTGCTTGTTGATAGGTGACAGGAAGTCTCAACCTTATGTAGTCATTCACACAGAAGGAGAACCTAGCTGACAGCATTGTCTCCTAATCTTCCCATAAGACGAAGTTCAGCCAGAAGGGAGCGTAAGTGTCAGAAGAGGAATCTGACCACGTGGAAGAGACTTTGCTGCATTTGCAAAGAAATCTCCTGTGATTAACTAAGTATGTTGTTACAACACTTTCAGCTGCCTGAAACAGAAAACTCCCACCCAAACAGCTTGAACAACACAAACAAATGTATTGTCACACATACTTAAAGTCCAGAGATGGCTTCGGTTTCAGTGCTATTTGGTATTGTCATCAGGGACAGAGGTTATTTCTGTCCTTCCAGTCTGCTGTCCTCAGCATGGGTTCATTCAGCAAGATGGTGGCCACTGGATATCAGCTGGCCGCACACTTCCTGTTCATATCCACTAGGAAAGAATGAATGGAAGTAACCTCTGCCCAAAGGGCTCTCCTTTAGTCTGATTGGGCCAAGTTGAGTCATACGTTCATCACTGGCCTAATAACAGTTGCCAGAAGGATGTCATGTGCTAACTGGTATAGATCAAGGCTTCTCAATAGCACTAACACTGACAGTTTGGACTGGATTATTCTTTGTTGTAGGGGCTGTACTGTGTACTACAGAAGTTTAGCAGCATCCCTAGGCTTTATAGCCCCTCAGTACCACCTGTCATGAGAATTAAAAATATCTCCTGACATTGTCAAACGTCCCCTGGAAGACAGGAAATATCACCCCAGGGCTGAGAACCGCTGTTATGGACTAATCAGGTTACCTATGGTCTCTGCACCTTAGTTTTCTAAGAAAGTCATCCTACCCATTTGTAAAATGGGACTCATGATAGTAGCTCTCTCTTATGACCATTGTGAGAATTAAATAAGTTTACGTAAACATACAGAAGATAAGTGATAACCATTACTTTCATCCACTATTCAGTGTATGAAACATATGATACGCTCAAATATTTTCTGAATGACAGATGAATTCAGTGGAAAAGTCATTTGGATCCATGTAACACTGATGCATTTCAGAAAAATGATCATCTATAATGCTACTACTGCAGACCATTTCTAAAGTTGGGATTATGTTCTGAATTTATGGGGCGTGTCATTTCTTCATTTGAGAATGTCACTGGAATATAAGACCTCACTGTATGTATAAGGGTAAAACCTGGTGCCATTCAGAATTTATAGGGCCACTATGAAATGAGAAGGGTGAACTAGTGGGAATCAGGGGCCTCAGATGGACTCGCTGGTTTATTTGTCCAGAACGTAGAGCAAGTCTGTTTAGCCTTGCATCCTGGAAGCCAAGACTGAGAGCATTTCCTTAGCTGAAGGCTGTAGAGTTGGAAGTGCCATCTGAAGTCCAATGGATAAAGATGCTGAGAAGAGAATCTTGATAACAGAATTTAAAAGTGTGTGCATTTTTCCACTTTGTTACTGTTGCTAATAATAATGTTTCGATTTGAGGAATGCACCACATGGTTTTAAAAATCACTTTCACATGCCTCTCTGGAAGTTTTGTTGGATGAAAGGAAAAGCGAATATGTGCAAGTATATGGCAAACCAAACTCTCCTATCTCTGATTTTACAAATAAACTTTAAAAGGTGGAATTCAGTTGGAAAACTGCCCATAGGGGCTGCCCTGACCAACACATGAATGTTAAGCCTTTGAGTTTTCAGAGTTCATTTTTCCTGTAGCAAAGCTTCTCTTATTCTAAATAATACCTCAAACCAGACATTCTGAAGCAAATGTTTTTCAAAAGAATTTGATAGTTGAGTTTTTTAACAGGATTAGACTATTCTTAATGGGAAAAATGAGAACTCTGTTGGACTTCCTTAATCTTATTTTATAATTTAGTACTTTGAAATAGCATATGGGGAGATACCATAATAATTTCTACGCTCAGGGCTTATTAATGTCTTGAAGTAGCTCTGCTTACCTGAGAACTGAGGAGTCACGGCTTCAGAGTAAAGACAAACAGCTCACTGTCGTTTTCACAGGGCCGTTCAGCCCTTTCCCAAATATCCTCTCCATTCCTATAGCTTTCTACTTTTGTTTGGGGATTCCCTTTTCTTTGAATGTTTGCGCTACCTTTTCCTTCAAGTTCAGCTCAATTTAACTTCTTCCAAAAAGACTTCCTAGATTCTCCAAGACATGATACATTATATTCCCCTACAATTCCATGTATTCTTTCATACCTATTACATTTGTAACTGACCCTTCCCACGCCACCCCTCAGTACACAAACACATGCACATGCTAAAGTGTAGCTTTTAGAAAATAGATACTATTTCTTACTCACTGTTGCCCTCACCATAATATGTGCTCAGAATGCAGTAAAAGTTCAATACATTTCTGAATTTTAGTAAAACTATTTCTTTTTTTTTTTTTGGTAGACACAGCTGTATGGTACCTTTTAAATTATCATGTAGGCCTGCTCCGTTTCTATGGAGTAAGGACTCCCATGACAGCTTTGTTTATTCATTCACAAAGAAATTCAAAGCCAGGCATGTTGGTTCATACCTGTCACCCCAGCCCTTTGGGAGGCTGAGGCAGGAGGATCGCTTGAGGCCAGGAGTTCAAGATCAGTCTGGGCAACATAGTAAGATCTAGTCTCTACAAAAACTTTAAAAAATAATAAATTCAGAAATTCCCCCTCTAAAGTAGGTACCATCCTGAATAGTGTGCCCTCTGTAACTATCAAGACAGCTGCAAACACCTGCAGAGTGTGCCTACTATGTGCCAGGCTCCGTGTGAATGACTCACCATCAGCCTGAGCCTCTGGCCAAGGCTCAGCTTTCCAGAACTTCTTTCTTTCAGGGAAATGTAACTCCCACTATCTGGGGAAGCTAATCACTCCTTTGCTCATGTTTGCTCTTGCACTAAGACTTTTTTTTTATTTTTAGGAACAGGCTGTTCATGCTACTTTGGCTCAGATCTCTATGTTCCCATACTATTACGAGGTAACTTAGAATTTATTTTACAGAACTGAATGCAATTTAATTTTGAAATTGTGTAAGAGATCTACTCCATCTCTTTTCTTTCATTAAAAAGCAAGAGGGAGGCGTAGAAGCAATTTATTAAGGGTCCCTGCAGCTGGTCCCAGACCATTATTTTACCATTTCCTTATAGCTCACTGAGAAGGGTGGGGAGAACAGGAAAGGGGAGACCAGTTCCTTCCTTCCTGAATGATTGTTTGGCCAATCCACAAGGACCACACACCTCAGCCATCCTATTCCCATCAGGGAAGCAGTATTCAGAGTCAAACCAGAGCCAGGGCGGGCTGTGACAGGCTGTGATGACAGTTTAGATTGGGAGGTGATGGCCAACAGGGAAGGTGTGATAGGAGGTGATAATTATTAGAACATAACACTTTGAGAATAAGTCTGTTTAATATATCCTCAGCACCAAGACAATGACTTGGCTTAGCAATGGCTCCAGAATGGTTAACTAGATGTCTAATAAATGAGTGAATGATTAAGTGAATGAATGCCATATTCTTGCTTTCTTCAAGCACTCTTTAAAAAGCATCTCCTTCATGCCTCTTCTGTATATCAGGAATCAGGAATTAGATGAGGCATGCAGTTCATCAGTCTGGAAGCATTCTGCTAATTACAAGAGCCTAGGATGCTAGGAAGCAGCCTCTGGATGCTTGGAAAAAGCACAAGTTAGAGAAAGGAGATAGAAAAGAGTCTTTCCAGAGCCTTTTTTCTTTTTACATATGCAGTCTCACTCTGTCACCAGGCTGGAGTGCAGTGGCGTGATCTTAGCTCACTGTAACCTCCGCCTCCTGGGTTCAAGAGATTCTCCTAACTCAGTCTCCCGAATATCTGTGATTAGAAGCATGCACCACCATGCCCAGCTAATTTTTGTATTTTTAGTAGAGACAAGGTTTCACCATGTTGGCCAGGATGGTCTTGATCAGTTGACCTTGTGATGCACCTGCCTCGGTCTCCCAGAGTGCTGGGTTACAGGCATGAGCCACAGCACCCAGCCTTCTTTTTCTTTTTTTCTTTTTGAGACAAGGTCTCACTGTCACCCAGGCTGGAGTGCAGTGGTGCGATCAAGGCTTCACTGTAGACTCGACCTTCCAGACTCAAGTGATCCCCGTCTCAGCCTCCCTAGTAGATGGCACTATCATGCTGGGCTGATATTTTGATTTCTAGTGGAGACAGGGTCTCACCATATTGCCCAGGCTGGTCTCAAACTCCTGGGCTCAAGCAATCTTCCCGCCTTGGCCTTCAAAAACGCTGGGACTACAGATGTGAGTCACCGTGCCCAGTCCTCCAGAGCCTTTTCAAATAGGCTAGAGCCCACTTCCCTGTATGCTTAGTTTCCAGTTTCTATGTCATCCTCCCAACATGTTGAAATCTGTGAGAACGAGGATCAACAGTATACCACAATGGTTTAACGGACTCCACAGTTATACAACCCTGGATCCTAGTCCCGGTTCTCCACCGACAATGAGGAAGTCACTCAACCACTTTGACTTTTAATCCATTATCCATAAAATGAAGATGGTAATAGTATCCAACTCATGAGGTTGCTAGGAAGATTAATTTATACACAATGTACATAAAGTACTTGGCCCAGCCTCTGGGACAGAATAAGGTCTGAATAAATGAGAGCGGTTGTCATAATTAATTCAAGGCGTAGCACCAGCATTTCACGGACGTTTTTCAATTGCTTAACTAAAACAGACCCAGCCTGGAGAAAGCAGAACAAATCAGAAGGAGACAGTCCATCAGGATTCCTTCCAAATCTGTAATCACATTGCAGCTTATCCCTTTGTTTTGGCTCAGTCATTTCCCCAAATGTGAGCAACTTTGGGCTCTTCGCAGAAGGGAGAATGGTATATTCACGGGGGCAAATTACAGTTTGAGGAAGCTCCTGGAGGGACAGTTTTCAGGGGCCTTACGTCCTGGCTAAGTGCCTTACAGCACTTGAAGATGTTGAGGAGGCATTCTCCATCTCCCGCAGCTTTATGAAGGTATAATTGACAAAACTGTATATGCTTGCAGTGTACACTGTGATGTTTTGATACATGTATACATACTGAAATTATTAAATAAAGACAATTAACATAACAATCATCTCACATTTATCAATTTTTGTGGTGAGAACACTTGAAATTTACTTTGTTAGCAATGTTCAAGTAGTCAATACATTATTATTAATTATAGTTACCATACTATACAGGAGATCTCTAGAGGTTATTCATCCTAACTGAAACTTTGTACCATTTGACCAAGAGTTCCCCATTCCTGCCCTCAACCTCCAAGCCCCTGGTAACCGGCATTATACTCTGTTTCCATGAGTTCAAAAAAAATTTTTTTTGTGATGGAGTCTCACTCTGTTGCCCAGGTTGGAGTGCAGTAGCGTGATCTCAGCTTACTGCAACCTCCACTTCCAGGTTCAAGCAATTCTCCTGCCTCAGCCCCCTGAGTAGCTGGGATTACAGGCATGCACAACCACTTCTGGCTAAGTTTTTGCATTTTTAGTAGAGATGGGGTTTTACCATGTTGGCCAAGGTGGTCTCAAACTCCTGACCTCTAGTGATCCACCTGTCTTGGCCTCCCAACGTGCTGGGATTATGGGCATGAGCCACCACGCCCAGCCTGTGAGTTCAAATGTTTTAGAATCCACATATAAATGAAATTATGTGATATTGGTCTTTCTGTGTCTGTTATTTCACTTAGTGTAACATCCCCAGGTTCATCCATGTTGTCGTAAATGACAGGATTTCATTTTTCAAGGCTGAATAGTATTCCATTGTGTATATGTATCACGTGTTCTTTATCCATTCATCTGTTGATGGGCACTTAGGTTGTTAGCTATTGTTAATAATGCTGCAAGACACATATATCTTTGAGATCTGAATTACATAGAGTTTTTTCTTTTTCTAATCTCAATTGAGAGCAAAGTAAGAGGAAATGAAGCCTAATGACCACTGAAGCACTGAAGCACTTTTTGCTAGACAGGAAGAAATTCCGGGAAGCAATTTAGCTTCATTAGAGAGGGCAGGTAATATGCTTCTCAGAATAGAAAAATATTGAACTTTATTGAGGTGTAATTTATATACAACAAAATGTACTCCTTTGTTGGGTGAAGTTCAATTAGTTTTGACAAATGAATACACTCATGTAACTCCTACTGCAATCAAGATTTAGCGCATTTTTATCACCCTGAGAGCTTCTTCTTACCTATCTCCAGTCCACTTGGGCCCCAAATGATTCTGTCATTACAGGTTAATTCTGTTTATATTAGAATTTTATATGATAGAATCACACAATATATACTCTTCTGTTTGGTGTCATTACTCACTCATGTTGTTGCATATACTCATTGTTTATTTTTATTACTGCATATAACATAATATTGTAATATTACAGCTTTTTAAAATCTATTCACCTGTAGATGGACATTTTAGTTGTTTCCAGGTTGTGGACATGATAAAGTTACATGTGTGTGCAAGTCTTTGTGTGGATATATGCTTTCTTTTCTCTTGGGTAAATACCTAGCAGTGCAATTGCTGGGTGGTTAGATAAGAAACTTTTAAGAAATTGGCAAGTAGTTTTCAAACATAGCTGTACCGTTTTACATTCCCACCAGCCGTGTGAGTTCTGGGTATTCCACATCCGTATTAATCAAAGTTCTCCAAAGAAACAGGATATAATTTTTTATGAGAATTGGCTCACACAAATACAGAGGTCAAGAAGTTGTCTGAAAGCTGAAGAACTAAGAAAGTCAGGAGTGAGTCAGGAGGTCTAAGAGTCAAGAGCACTCACGTCCAAGGAGAGGGAAGATGGGTGTCCCAGTTCAGAGAGCGTGAATTTGCTTTTTTTTTTTTTTGCTCTATTTGAGTCCTCAATAGATTCAACAATGCCTGCCCACATTAGCAAGGGTGATTTCCTTTACTTTCTACCAATGCAAATGTTAATCTCTTCTGGAAATATCCTCACAGACATACCAGAAAAAGTTTTACTAGCTATCTTGGCATCCCTTAGCCAAGTAAATACATAAAGTTAACCTTCACAGCATTCTCACCAGCAGTTGATATTTGCAGTAGGCAAAATAATAGCTCCCAAAGATGTCCATGTTCTAATTCCCAAAACCTGTAAATACGTTACCTTACATGGCAAAAGGGACTTTGTAGATGTGATTAAGAATCTTTTTTTTTTCTCTCTCTTAGTATTTTTTTGAGAGAGGACTTTTCTCTGTTGTCCAGGCTAGAGCGTAATGGTATAATCACGGCTCACGGCAGCCTCAACCTCTGAGCTTAAGCGATCCTCCCATGAGAACTACAGGCACGCACTATCATGCCCAACTGTGTATTTTATTTTATTTTTTGTAGAAAGAGAAGCTTGTTGTGTTACCCTGGTTACTCTTGAACTCCTGAGCTCAAGTGATCCTCCCACCTCAGCCTCCGAAAGTGCCGGGACTATAGGTGTGAGCCATTGCGCCCGGCCTGGTTAAGCATCTTGAAATGAAGAGATTATCCAGGTGAGCCAATATAATCATAAAGGTCCTTAAGAGATGGAAGGTGGAGGCAGAAGAGTTAGAGAAGATGTGAGGATGAAAACAGGTCAATGTGATGTGGTCATCTGCTAAGGAATGAGGGCAACCACTAAAAAAATAGAAAAATCAAAGAATAGGTTTTCTCTTAAAGCTTCTAGAAGGAATGCAGCTCTGCAGACAGCTTGATTTGAGCCCTATAAGCCGCATGTCAGATGTCTTACCTTAAGAACTGTAAGACAATGAGTTTGTGTTGTTGTAAATGTGTGGTAATTTATTATAGCAGCAATAGGAAACTAATACATTTTGTTGGTCTTTTTAAATTTTAGTAATTCAATGAATATGTATTAAATCTCAGAATGGTTTTAATTTGTGTGTATCTATCTAACGATGTCAAGTATCTTTTAGGAGCCCTTCCTGTATTTCCTGTGAAATGTCTGGTCACATCTTTTGTCCATTTTAACTAGATTGTCCTACGATTTAGTTGTGAGAGTTCTTCATATGTCTGGGACACAAATCCTTTGTTAATAGATGAACTGGGACTATTTTCTCCCAGTATTTGGTTTACCTTTTTATTTTCTTAATGGTGTCTTTCAAAGGGAAGACATTTTTAATTTTGATGAAATCCAATTTATTGATTTTTTAATTTTTATGCTTTTTGAGTCTAATAAATTTTTGACTATCCTCAGATGGCAGGAATTTGGATGTAGCTCTGTTCCTAAAAGTTCTATAATTTCAACTTTAAAAATTACTTCCTTTAACTTTTTAGCATGTGTTGAGATGCTCTGTATGGAGCCAGAGGCTTTGCTGACTTTCAGAGACTCTTTTCAGGCAGTCTTACAACTGCATTAACTCTCTTTGTGGAAGACACTAAAACAATCACTTTAGGGATTTCCTGAGAAAGGATAGAAGAGAAAGTATGTGGCAAGGCATGGCAGCTCACACCTGTAATCCTAGCACTTTGGCAGGCCAAGGCAGGCAGATCACCTGAGGTCAGGATTTTGAGACCAGTCTGGCCAACATGGTGAAACCCTGTCTCTACCAAAAATACAAAACTTAGCTGGGTGCGATGGTGCACGCCTATAATCCAGGCTACTTGGGAAGCCGAGGCAGGACAGTCACTTGAGCCCAGGAGGTGGATGTTGCAGTGAGCCAAGATTGCACTACTGCACTCCAGCCTGAGCCACAGAGCAAAACTCCATCTCGAGAGAGAGAGAGAGAAAATATGAAAATATGCTCTCTTGCATTGTGATGCTCTGCCAGACAAACTTTCCTCATCTATAAAACAGTCCATTTCATAGACGAGGAAGCTGAGATTCGTGGAGTTTAATTACCTGCTATCGATTACATAAGTATAATCAGTCCAGAATTTAAGTTCCTGTCTCATGGATATGTTTTGAACTTTCTCATCTGATGGTATGAGTTCTTACTCTTAAAATATATTACCTTTTTTTCTATGAAAAATGTTATTTCTCTAAAGGCAAAATGCATTAACCATATTAAATATGGGCTCTTTCTTCCCAAGTGCCTGTCAGATTATGAAGGGAACAATCCAATGTTCCTCTTTTCTTCCCTTAGGGGCAGAGATTTTTGGCACTATTTGTATTTCCAGTGTCCTGGTTCACTTTTGTAAAGAGCAAAGACAATCGATTGACTGATGCTTAGAGCAAAATGCAGAGAATATATGGAGACTTCCTTGGATGTGATTAGCCTTCAGCATTCTAAAAATAGATGAGCAGAGGAATTGGCCTTTATGCAGTTGGTACCCTGAAAAGCAAGTATTAGGTTGGTGCAAAGGTAACTGCGGTTTTACCATTACTTTCAGTGGCAAAACTGCAAATACTTTTGCACCAACCTATATATACATGAGCACACATAGACACTGAGGAATATACATCACTGCACAAGGCCATCAACAGCCACGTTTATTGGAGGAAGGATTGTCAAGGAGCTTTTCTGTGGTCTCCTGGGAGCTACAGGAATGGTAGGAACAGGCCCCTACATGGTGAACACTGCTACCAGGTGGCATTCTGGCTCTCTCACTCCCCTACTGTGGCTTTCAGGCTAATTTATGAATTCTCAGTGCCTCAATTTTCTATTTAGCAACAGAGCAGTATTGTTTATGTGCTAAACTGACTCCCTATTTACTAGCCCTGTGATTTTGAACAATTTGCTTTATTTCTCTGTGTCTCATTTTTTCATCTGTAAAATGTAGCTGCCGTGACACTGATCCAAGATGGCTATGATAAGGATTTAATGAACAAGACTGGTAAAGCTCATAAATGCTGCCTGGCACGTAGCAAGCGCTCAATAAATATCTTTAGTTATAGTGCAATCATACACACACACACGTATGTACATATGTGTGTACCTATGTATTTTTCTAAAATGGGGCAGAACTTCTTGGTTGACTTTTTCCATGTAACAAGCATAGTAATATAAATAAAGGAATAGTTGGAAGAAACGTCTTACAATAGTCTTGTAAAGTACTGAAGCACAGAGAAGTTAAATATACTGCCCATGTTTACAGAGTTTGGAATTATTACAGATTACACAATACCTCTTTATTTTCCTGTCCAGATCTGATAGCTTTAGGTGAAATGGGGAGAATGAGTCATAACTGCCAGGTGCGGGAGGAGGGCTAACGTCTCTGGCTGCTTTGCCTTAAACACATGGTTGATTCTACCCAGCAGCGGCTGAGCTGAGCTGAGCCTTGAAAACAAGTTTACCTGGATGTACACACACTCACTCCACTGCTCAGCCTTCTTAGTGCCATACACGGGTCAGGAACCCTCCCTCAACAATGAGATGATTGTGGGTTTGCTGGTTGACACTGGAAAGGAGAGTATGGTGACAAAAGATGCTAAGGTGAGTGTAGGATGTTTCAAAAGCAAATAAGGCCTTCTTTACAAGCTTGCCAAGTCTCAGAGGAAAGACTGTGATTCTCTGTGGACCACAGACGTTCCCTGCACCTTTGTCTATTATTGGACTGTCTTGTCTTATTTATCTGAATACCCCTAGTGCCCAGCCCAGAGCCTGGTGAATGGTCAGTGCCCCAAAACTGTCAAATAGCACACCAACCATCAAATACAAACTTGTTTTAATAAAGGAAAGGAAGGTTCCATCTCACATTCTCACAATCTCTCGTTCTGCAGATGATGAACCTGACTCTGATGCTAAGTTGGCAGTGTGT
Source organism: Lagothrix lagotricha (assembly GCA_963574225.1). NCBI lineage: Eukaryota > Metazoa > Chordata > Mammalia > Primates > Atelidae > Lagothrix > Lagothrix lagotricha. Next base: position 11,809 of record CAUYNB010019562.1, on the reverse strand, counting down.
GTAAGCAGGTTTTTGTTTTCAGTGAAGGAAACCTGGAAAAGGAAAAGGCAGATTGAGCTCATTTTCTTCCAAGAGTTACTGGATGGTACATGCCCCTCGAAGCCCTTACTCTGTCAAACCAGAGCACATTTCAGGAGCACACGGCCTTTCTTATGAGGCTGGCTGTCTTCAGTGGTAAACTCGTAGATTCATCCCAGTTGGCTGTTGCACTTTTTGTAGCTCATATCTTGAACCGTGTGCCAGCCAGTAAGTATGATCTGATCTTGAACTTCACCGTACTATAAGTGAACTATTTTATGACAAAGAAAAGCCAATGGTGCCTGTGCACCTAGTAAAGATGAGTTGAGTTCTGAGCCATTGGTCAGGATTATATCACAGTTTGCACAAGAAAACAGACGGGTACTGCCAATATGATCGAGGAAAATGCTGCCCATTTTTAGAGGTGAAGTTTTAAAAACTTGCACAGGTGAGTAGAATAAAGGGTTGCAAGCACATGCCAACCCTCCCAACAGCAAGTGAAAGGCAGGACGCAAGCCACAGTGGGCGAAACTGGGCTGGCCTGGGCTTTCCCTGAGGCTGGGTGGTGATACTGTAAGATTTTAATAAGATAATATATGTAGATTATTTAAAACAATGCCTGGTATGTAGGAAGTGCTCAATAAATGCTGACTTCCTCCTCCTCCTCTTTCTTCTTCTTCCTCCTTCTCTTTTTTTTTTCTTCTTTTCCTCCTCAACACTCCCTTCCTCCTCCTCCTCCTCTTCATCTGGCTTCTGCTTGGAAATCCTCAATAGCAGAGATATACTGAGGCAAAACTAACTTCTCTTAATTTCCATTCATTGATCTCCAATCTGTCTTCCCATGAAGGCTTTCAGAGAGCCAAAGGTAGCTATTAGGTACCTCCAGAGCCTTCTGTAAAGCCACACATCTACACTTCTCTCTAATGTTTTCTCATTCCGTGTGATAGCCAGATTTTTTTCCATTTGATCAAAGCCTTCTTGTCACCCATGGTGACACCTCAGTGGCACCTGATCCTAATGCAGTTTTCCCAGGAAGAAGGAAGTCTTGGAACCAACATAGGTTCCAACATAGGCATGATTCCAACTCAAAGATAGTTTCTTGGATCTCTTTGAAGAGGCAGAGGTTATGAACAGGGTGTCTACCTGGCTATTATCACTCATTATACACACTCCCCACCCCCCGACACACACACACTCAGCCTGAATCTCAGCTCTTTTTTACTGGGGTTGAGGTGTGAGGTTCTGTATGACATAACTCCTCCTTCCCCCATTATGGCTGCTGTGACACTGAGAGGGGACCAAGTGGGTGCTGGTCATTCTGTGTTTCTTTTAGTGCCACCAAAAACATCTTCAATACTTGAAGCAGAGTAAGAGCTGTGAACCAGCAGAGTGACCCAGAACTCCCCCAAGTTCTACATAGCAGTCAGTGACCCCAGGGAGACCTGGCTTGACTTAGCAGGACGGACTTGCAGCAGAGAGTGAGTGATGCCCATTCTGAACCTGCAGTGTTAAGTCTCTATTCTCCTGGTGCATGGGCACCTGATGTTTACAGCTCTCTCCGGAGCTGCTCCATTCCCCGTCTTGCCTCCCTGTCATGCTCCACCCATCGCTCATTCCTGCTTGTCTTGCCAACCTCAGTTCTCACCAAACCTTTAAACACCTATGCTCAACTGTTTACTTTTCATCATATATCTTAGGATCTAGTACCCGATTCCCCCTCAGACACTAAGCTCCTTCAATAATAACTAACCATTCTGGAGCAAGAATTGTCAGTGAAAAAAAATTAACATTTATTGAGCATTTACTATTTACTAGACTAAGTGATTTACATGCAACATGTCATCTAAACCTCACAGAGATCCCCTAATATAAAATGGCTCTTGTTATTGGCTCCATTTTACAAGAAAAGAAAATGGGGGCCAGTGCAGTGGCTCATGCCTGTAATCTCAGCATTTTGAGAGGCCGAGGTAGGTGGATTGCTTGAGCCCGGGATTTCAAGACCAGCCTAGCCAACATGGCAAAAACCCCCATCTCTACAAAAAATACAAAAATTAGCTGGGTGTGGCGGCATGCACCTGAAGTCCCGGCTACTCAGGAGGCTGATGTGGGAGGATCACTTGAGCCCAGGAGGCGGAAGTTTCAGTGAGCTGAGCTCACATCATTACACTCCAGACTTTGTCTCAAAAAAAGAAAAGAAAATGGGGCTTGAGAGGTTAGATATCTTATACAAGGTCAACCAGCTGGTAGTGGTAGCACTGAGGTGGGTACCCAGTATCTCTGAGTCCAGACTATAATGCTTCTCCTAATAGGAATTCTCCAGTAATTAACAGTAATTCCCTCCTATGGGGTATCCTGGGATTCCAACAGGGAAGAAGAACCACTGTGAGTTATGAAACAAGGGATTTATTATAAAAATTAGACCTTACATAACTATGGGAGAAGCAGAGAAAGTAAAGGTGCCACTGGAGAGTTGAAAGATCCTAGCAAGAGTAAGTAACGCAATCATGCACATCCCACTGCAGAAGTGAAACTGCACCGGCAACCTCATGGGAAGTCCGTGAGAAACCGCGTCTACTGCCAACATATGGTGATAGGCGGGGACCCTCAGACCACTGCTGGTCAGTGGGGTCAACAGTTGGAGGACAGGTAGAATGTAGAGCAGGTGGCAGCAAGGACAGACTGGAACCTGCCAGCACCTCTGCATCTGTCATCATGTCTAATCACAATGACCTTCAGAGGTCATCGTGCTGCTTCACTTTCACTTCCAAATCTCATGCACGTTGCTTTTTTGACAACTCCAATCCAGATCCATACAGGGAGGGGGACTCTGGAAAATGTACTTCCAGGTTAATCAAGTTGACGTGTGCAAGCCATCCTGCCTTAGTCTGTGTTGTGCTTTCATAAAAGAATACCTGAGACTGAGTGATGTATAAAGATCAGAAATGTATTGGTTTATGGTTCTGGAGGCTGGGAAGTCCAAGATGGAAAGGCTAGTATTTGGCAAGGGCCTTCTTGCTAAGTGATTGCATAGTGGAAGGGCACAGGGGGCTGGGGACCAGGGACCAAACTCACCCTTTTAGAATGAACCCACTCTTGTGGGTTTGCATTAATCAGTTCATAGGGGTGGAGCCCTCATGGTCTAATCACCTCTCACTAGACCTCACCTGTCAACACAGTTACACTGAGGATTAAGTTACCAGCACATGCCTTTTGCAGGGGGGCATATTTAAATCATAAATGTGCAAACTTCTTCCCATGTATTACTCTCAAAAGCAGCAGGACATGTTATCTGCTGAGATCCCTCCCATCATCTATGATTCTTAGGGTACAATAATACTTACAAAATCTGAGCATTTGTTCACTTGTAATTCAGAAACTTAGCACGTGGCTGTTGTTCATTTACTTTCTTTTTCCTATGTCGGAAGATCAGAGGAGGTCTTACCGTTTTAGTGCTGACCATTAATTTAAAATAAAAAATAAATTTTTAAAAATTCATTACAGACAGGCAAGATGATAAATTTTTCAAGCATCAATGCATAGATAACAATTAATGCTGGACATAGATTCTATTTAAAACAAAATCGTGTTTTAAAAAATTCATTTGTGATATGCTAAGGATTCCAGCAAAGCCAAACAGCCTTCAGGCATAGGATGAATCATCTAATTTGTTTGTCAAGGCTCATTCAGCTGGAAAGGGCTGTAATTTCATGCAGGGAGGATTTCTAATGGCAGCTTTCTGGTAGCAGGCATCACACCACCAGAATGCTGTTAGCAGCTCACCACCAAAATCAGTTTGAACAAGTGAGAGTGATCACTGGGCAAACTCCTTTTCAGTTGATTTATGGGTATATTAGTCAGTTCTGGCTGTTATAACAAAATATCACATACTGGGGCTTCATAGAAATTCTTTCTCATAGTTCTGGAGGCTGAAAGTACAAGACTAGGGTCCCAGCATGATCAGGTTCTGACGAGGGCTCTCTTTCTGGCTTGCATATGGCTGCCTTCTTGCTGTGTCCTCCCATGGTGGGGAAAGGCTGGGGTGAGGAAGAGAGAGTACATGAGCTCTGGTGTCTCTTCCTCTCTTTTCCAGTGCACTGATCCCATCCCATCATGAAAATCCACTTTCATGACCTCATCTACACCTAAGTAGCTCCCATACCATCACAACGAGCGCTGGAGTTACAGCTCCCACATCTGAATTTGGTAGGGGGGACACAATTCAGTTCATATCAACAGGCATTTCAGATGGACTTGGAAGCTTGAAGTTCTCGGGTTTCCTGCCAGCCTGACTGGACCACAGTTGTTACACTAAATCCATTCTCTTCTGCCTTGGCTCAATATTCATCTCATTGGTTTTAACGTCACCAGGCTAAGAAATTCTCCTCCAGCCAAGAACCTGATTTTTCCTCAACATGTGAATCCCCATGAGTATTTAGAGGGAAAAAACAGCAGCCTTCCATGAGTGTGTGGCATAGGCAGAAGGAGGCAGGTGCCCTGAGATGAGATCAGTCCCCCGTCTAGGGACACCATTCAATCACTCAATATACAATTATTTTGAGTATCTTCTTTGTACCAAGCACTGTGTTAGATGATGTGGGTACTATGGAGAATAACATAGATGGCTCACATCTTGGGGACTGTTCATGTTTCCCAAAATTCAAATGTTGAAATTCTAATCCCGAATATTATGGTATTAGGAGGAGGGGTTTTTGGAAAGTGACTAGGTCATGAGGGTAGAGCGCTCACGAATGGGATTAGTACCTTATAAAAGAGACCCCAGAGACTCTCTTACTCTTTCCAACAGGAGAGGATTCAATGAAAAGATGGAAAGTGTGCAACCTGGAAGAGAGCCCTGCCCATGACCATGCTGGCACCCTGATCTCAGACATTTTAGCCTTCACAACTGTGGGAAATAAATTTCTGCTGTTTATAAGCCACCTAGTCTGTGGTGCATTTGTTAGAGCTGTGCAGACTGAGCCACTGCACAATGCCAATTTTAGATACTCTGTCACATTTTCCAGGCTAATAAATTCTTGTCAGTTAGACCTTTGTCTGCCATTGTGAGTTTGAAAAAGAGAGTGACATATTTATTCCTCAATATTTTCTCCTATCACATTCTGTCATGCCCATCCTACCATAGGCCTCTGTGGCTTCATCTAAGTAGATTAGAGAGCAGGGACCTATGCTTTATCATCTAGTTCCCCAAAATCCTTTCCTTGTCATTGGCTTTTGGAAAGACAAGACAGAGCAGTGATGTGTTTTGGTGGTAAAAACTGTAGTCACAATGTCTTACTGCCTGGAAGCAGGAGACGACTCTCTCAAGTCTTTCACAGGTTCAGATTTTAAGTCTCCTTGGTAGTCTGTCTGTCTCTTTTCCTCTTTCCCTTTCTCTTCCTCTCTCTCTTTTGAGATAGAATCTTGCTGTGTCTCCCACATGGGAGTGCAGTGGTACAATCATGGCTCACTGCAGCTTGGACCTTGTGGGCTCAAATGATCCTTCTGCTTCAGCCTCTCAAGTAGTTGGCACTACATGCATGCACCACCATGCCTGGCTAATTTTTTTTTTTAGAAAGAGAAGAGGGCTCACTATGTTTCCCAGGCTGGTCTCAAATTCCTAGGCTCAAGTGATTTGCCCACCTCAGCCTCCCAAAGCGCTGGGATTATAGACCTGAGCCACTGTGCTCAGCCCACTATCTCTCTCACTGAAAGAAACAAACACACACAAAAAATGGAGACAGTGATGTGAATTCAGGTGGGACAGAGATATGAAAGCACCTCAGAACCAGCAATTGCTCTGAGCAGAGTGACCCCACATTGACCCCTTTCACTCAGACATTTGCAAACTCCAGCTTCTTGGAGGCAATGGTTGGTATATTTGGTTCTTTGCTGAGGTTCTAGCACAGGAGTGTCCAATCTTCTGGCTTTCCCGGACCACATTGGAAGAATTGTCTTGGGCCACACATAAAATACACTAACACTAATGATAGCTGATAAGCTAAAAAAAAAAAAATGCAAAACAAAAATCTTATGTTTTAAGAAAGTTTCCGAATGTGTGTTGGGCCACATTCAAAGCCATCTTGGGTGGCATGTGGCCTGTGGGCCATGGGTTGGACAAGCTTGTCTAGCAGATGGTTCAGACAAACCTTTAAACGTGTTTTCCAATTTCAACTGGACCTTCAGTGTCCATTTCAATAGTACTCATCATACGTTAATGGAACTTATTGTTGAATTGCTAGATGATGACCTTCAGCAACCAGCTGAGTTTGAAAAACATGGGCCAATCCACCATTGATTCAAAAACTGGGTCTCTCTCCTTTCTCCTAAGATAGCTACATCAAACCTTCTCTGTTCTTCTCTATTCTTCTCCTCTTACAATTCAAAAATGATCAAGTCATGGGCCACTCTGCCCTTAGAGCCCTTCTGCAGCTTCCCATTGCCTTGGGATAGAGCTCTGCTCAATACCTTCACTCACCTGGCCTCCAATGACTTTAGCTCTCCCTGCCTCTCTAGTCTTGCCTCTATCACTTCCCATCAGTGTGCCCTGTGCTCTCTTCAGTCTTTGCAACTCATCAAGTCCTTGCCTTTAGGCTTTCATACCAATCAATGTGCTGCTGCTTTAATTTAGGATGATCCTCACCTTCTCCACACCCCAGCTGGCCTTCAGGTATCATTTCTCTTGCACTTCATCCATGAAGGCTTCTCCCTTCTTTCAGCAAGCTAATTATCTATGGGTATGTGCCCCTATCACACACTGAACTTCCTTTTCAATAATACTCATCACACTTCAATGGCTCTTATTGTTGAATTGCTAGATGATGAGCTCTACTAGATGATGAGCTTCCAGTAGGCAGGGATTGCATTGTTCTGCGATGCGTCCCTGCTGCCGAATACAGAGCTTTACACACAGTAGGCAATCACCACACAACCAACTCAGTGAATGGACTAATCATGCAGGATCACAGAGAGTTTGAAAAATCGAGGCAGAAATCACTCATAATGCCATTATTCTAATAGTACCATTTTCATTTTTGCTTATTCCCTTCTCTTCCTCCTCCCACAAATAGTCATGTCTTTAAAGAGCTGCAGTCATTATGCACTTATAATGTGGTTTCTTGTTTCTAACTTAGCATTTTTACTAAGTTACACATAATGAGACTTAAGCATTGGAGCTCATCTTTGTGCTACAAGCAGCATAGCGCTCTGACTGTCGGGAGAAATGTAAAGAGGAAGGAAAAGGATACATGGGATACATTATTGCATGCATTCTAGTTTCTGCTCTGGCTTTTCTCAAACTCTGGACAAGCAGGCATGGCCTCTATGTAGGGTAACAACTTGTATGTCAGGCTTGGAGTTGTACATGGTGTGTAGCAAGACAAAAATGCAACTACCTTCAAAGAATTTGATTTTCTCCCTTCCCCGCATTCTCTTTCTCATTTTAAAAAATGATAAAAAACTACTCAACAGCATAGACAGGTTCTTTCAGGTTAGGGAAGAACTATGGAGTGAAGCAGCCCTAGATTTTAAACACTGTCCCTTCGCCTGCTAATTTTGGGAAACTCAAACTCTCTAGGTTTCAGTTTTCTCATCTGTATAATGAGGATAATAATACCTGCATCATAGTGGTGCTATGAAGTATAAATGAAATCATGTAAACAAAGTACTGAGCGCAGCGCTTGGCACATAATAAGTGCTCAATAAATGATAGTTATTTTAATTTTTATCCAAAAGCTGATGGATCTCCCCAACATTTCTCAGGAAACTAACCACTGTTAAATGAATAGATCTCTGATGTTCTTACGCTGTAGAGAGGACACCATATAAAAACTGCTTAAGTGAAGAGCAGCTTGAACACAAATACCTACAGTCCAGATCATCTATCCCTTCTCCATCTATGTGGGCTCATACATTAAACCACTGTCCGTGGCACATCTTCGTGGCTGGTGGACACACAGGTCTCTTGCTGAACCTTAGTTTCACTTGCTCTGGAAAAAGGCTGCCTGTCTCCAAACTTATTCTTCAAATTGAATGAAAATCCTATGATTTCTTTTCAGTGATGTGATAACAGTCCCACAGATTAAAATATTATATTGTTTATATTATCGATGGAGTACTTTTCCTATTCAACTGTAAAATGCATGCACACACAACAGAGTTTCACTTTGGAATAGCTTTTGCTCCCTTCACATGGCTAGGCCAGTTCACAAAATAATTATATTTAAGATAGAAAGAAACTATATGATACAGCCTCTTTTTCAGTATGGGGAAGAAAAATCATGGTCCTTCTCTCTACTCGTTCATTTGTTAAACACACGTTTACAGAGAAGTTCTTGAAAGTCAAGATAAAAGGATAAAGGAATACAAAGCACACCCTTAAGATCTCTGACCCAAGTGAGGGAGACCCATGCATTTGCAGTAAACTATCTTCATGTGATAAATGCTATGTTGGGAGGTGGTATATAGTATAAAGGGAACTCAGTAGAGAATGCTATTATCTTATTTAGCAAATTTAACATGCTGTTGATAGGAAGACAAACTCCAATTTTAGAAATGGTGTCTTAGGTCAAGTTTCCCAGAGGTAGACCCTGAGACCAACATTCATGTGCAAGTGATTAATTAGGAAGGAACCCAATAAGGGAATAAGGAAAGCTGACCAGGGAAGGGGAGGAAGCCAGGCAAAGTCCTCTAGAGAGTAGCTGCGGCCTGATTCCACAGGGGGAACTCTGGAGGGGAAGTTGCATCTCAGTGTGTCCTGACTTGGGGCAGGGAACTGGACTTACATATTTCTACACTAGTCCTGGGCCAAGAATGCCTGAAAACACTGTATTTTCAGCTCTCTGCTCTGGGCAGCCCTAGAGCAGTCTTTTGAAGAGCATAGCGAGGGCAGGCAGTTAGAAGCAGAAGCCTACATTCACGTGAGTAGAGGTGCATGGAAATGGCACAAAGAATCCAAGAGGATCTGTGCAGAACACCAACAACATTCAATACAGAAAATAGGATGGGAGCAGATGTGCACCTTAAAAACAGTGGAATAGCAGTGGAGGAGATGGGCATCAGTGTAGCCTTCACGGAGGAATGGGTGGCCTTGAAAGGATCCACAGAATAAATGACTCGGTCAGGGGAATATGGTGAGCAAAGTGAGAGGCTCAATGTGAGAGCAGTGAGCAGACAGAAGGGACAGCCCCGAGAGTAGATTCCTGTCACTGGCTGTGGCCAACTTCTGAGGCAGAGAAGCTTAAGCCACCTTAGAGGGACCCTCTGCTGGAAACGCTGGTTGGTTGCGTCTTACTTTGACCCAGGCTCATTTCTGGAGTCCTTTGAGGCCAGCTTTTATTCCAAGGTGACATGCCACAACCAGGGCAGGGTGACAGTGGCTGAAGCAGAGGCCTCAAATGTAGGCTCTGGTAGAGCTGGGAGGGCTAAGTTAGTCATGCAAAAAGTTTCGACTTGGTCCTGCAAGGTCCAGGGAATCTTGGAAGGTTTCTGAACTAAGGAGTGATATAATCTGATCTGTGCTTAAGAAGGGTGGCCCTGGCTAAGATGCCTTCACATTTTCTTTACCAGAATGGGTACTTTTTTTTACCCTTATGGTGGAACTTCATTCCCAACAGACATCTTTCTGTCCCTGTCTTCCTGTTCTTGGACTGCCATAACAGAATATCACATACTGGGTGGCTTGAACAACAGAAATTTGTTTTTATACAGTTCTAGAGACTGGAAGTCTGAGATCAGGAGGGACTGGTGGTACAAAGCTTTAGAAATACAAATACCCTTTAGCCAGAAATCCCACTTCTAAGAATGTGCTTGTGAGTATGCAAAGAAATCAATACACAGATAACAGATATAGATAGATGATGGCTAGCTCAATAGATTAGATAGAATTGCACTGTTTATAGTAACAAGTGGTTACAAATAATGTCTATCAATAGGAAATTGTTGAACACTTCATGGTGCTTCCATAAAATGGATCATCTTCTAGTTGCTAAAAAATGAACTGGGTCTCATTCTACATGCTAATATGGAAACATCTCTAAATGGTAACTGAGGATCCCAGGCTGCTTGTGTCCAGTGGTTCTGCCATTCGCTAGAGCCTCCTTGAAATCCTTCACTGAGTTTCTGCATTTGGTTGTCTAAGCAGCAGAAAGAGAGATTATGAGAGGTTGCACAAGAAGGTTGAGAAGCCAGGCTTGGATGTGGTATACATCACCCCCACCCCCACCCACATTCCATGAAGCCTCATGGCCCCACCTACATGGTAGGGAGGCTAGGAAATGTGGAGGAAAGGAACACTTATGTATTAGTTTCCTATTGCTGCTATAACAAATCACCACAAACACAGTGACTTAAAACAACCTAAATGTATTCTCTTACAGTTCTATAGTTCAGAAGTCCAACATGGATCTCACTGGCTTAAATCAAGATGTTGCCAGGATGGCATTCCTTGTGGAGGCTTTAGGTTAGAACCTGTTTCCTTGCATTTTTCAGCTTCTAAAGATTGCCCACACTCATTGGGTTGTGACCTTCTTCTCTTTTGAAAGCCAGCCAGCAACACTGCATTTCTTATCAATATTGACACCTTACCTACTGAATATTGCTTTGATTCTAAGATTCAAGGTTTTGTGCTTCTGTGGTTGTTTCATTACACGCATCTCTTCCCAACATTCAGAGACATCTCCTTGGTTGCTTAAAGTGGCATGGTGGTCTTCAGTATGTAGATATTGGGACGGGTCATTATTCTAACACACTGCTTGACATTGTCATTTAGTGAGGCTTCAGGACCAGAAGGTATGATGTTCTACAGCTTTTAGTATCCCCATCAACCAAAAACCAACTAATTTCTACCTGTTACCAAAGAAGAAATGCTTTAATTGGTCATTGCCAATTTTGTTTTTGTTTTTGCTTTTTTTCCTAGAATATCAGAACAGAGATCTTGTCTTTGATTCACTGATGTATTCCAGTAGCCTAACAACACCTGATAGACGTCCAATAAATATTTGTAGAATAAATAAGATCTGTCTGAAGCTAAGGCCACTGTCTTCTTGGTAGGTAATTCCACCAGGCTTTCTCCATCATTTGTATTACAAAATCTTTGTAAGAAAGAGTTAAGCTCCTCCCAATAACTCTTTCTTCTGCATCCTCATAGTAATTTACAAAATACCTATGAGGGTGGCAATTATCTATGTTATGATAATTTATATCACATGTATATAACATGTGTGACTCCTCTGCTGTAACAGAAGCTCTTAAGAAATCTTTGTGATCCCAAAGGCCTAGGTCTCCATCCTCCTGCCAGGCTCCGCCACAGGACGTGAGGCCCCAACTGGTTTCCTGGGTAGAGGAGAAACCCACAGAAGGCAGACTGAGCCCCTGGTCAGCTTCATGCTGAGGGCGGGGAGGGAACACTGCCCATAAAGTGTGTGGAATGATGCCCCTTTCCTGAAAGCTGGAAATCTCAACATCAGCCTCGACTCCTCTCATCCCAGGTCCCACAACTGGACACAAAGGTGTTTTCATGTTTATTTCCTTTTCAAAAGTAATATTTTCTTTTTTTTTTCATTATCTATTCTCATGAATGTGTTATATGAGCAGTGGAGGGAATTGACTTTGCCTGTGCTTCTTAGCTGGAGTGCCAGCCCCTTTGCAGCAGGTGTGATGCTTCTTAGCTGGAGTGCCAGCCCCTTTGCAGCAGGTGTGATGCTTCTTAGCTGGAGTGCCAGCCCCTTTGCAGCAGGTGTGATGCTTCTTAGCTGGAGTGCCAGCCAGATTGCAGCCGGGGTGATGCTTCTTAGATGGC
>CAUYNB010019561.1:0-52986 GCA_963574225.1 Lagothrix lagotricha | reverse complement strand
CAGATGCTGGAGAGGATGTGGAGAAATAGGAACACTTTTACACTGTTGGTGGGAGTGTCAATTAGTTCAACCATTGTGGAAGACAGTGTGGTGCTTCCTCAAGGACCTAGAAATAGAAATTCCATTTGACCCAGCAATCCCCTTACAGGGTATATACCAAAAGGATTATAAATCACTCTATTATAAAGACACATGCACACGTATGTTCATAGTGACACTGTTTACAATAGCAAAGACCTGCAACCAACCCAAATGCCCATCGATGATAGACTGGACAAGGAAAATGTGGCACATATATACCATGGAATACTATGCAGCCATAAAAAATGATGAGTTTGTGTACTTTGTAGGGACTTGGATGAATCTGGAAACCATAATTCTCAGCAAACTGACACAAGAACACAAAATCAAACACTGCATGTTCTCACTCATAGGCGGATGTTGAACAGTGAGAACACGTGGACACAGGGAGGGGAGCATCACACACTGGGGTCTGTTGGGGATGCCAAGAGAGGGACAGCAGAGTAGGGGGGGTGCAGTGGGAGGTCAGGGAGGGATAACATGGGGAGAAATGCCAGATGTAGGTGATGGGGGGATGGAGGCAGCAAACCACATTGCCATATATGTACCTATGCAACAATCCTGCATGATCAGCACATGTACCCCAGAACCTAAATTACAATTAAAAAAAAAAAGAATCTCTTTTCTCCTATAATTTGCTTTAAAGGCAGTTTAGCATAGTTGTTAAGAAAGCAGACACCATAGTCAAATTGATCAAGTTCATATCACACTATTTATTGGATGTGTGATGTTTCAAAAATTGCTTAACCTTGCTGTACTTTAATTTTCTTATGTAATAGATACACAATTTAAAAATAGTACCCACCTTATAAAGATATTAATAGGATTACATGGATAAATGAGTAAAGTTGCTTAAAACTCTTAAAGGGTATGCCATGTTAGATAGTACTTTATGTTTTAGATGGATATCTCTATATACCTACATCTATTTCTTTGTCTATATTCATTTCAGTTAAAAAATTAGATTTTTTTTCAGATAGAGTCTTGCTCTGTCTTCCAGGCTGGAGTTCAGTGGTGCAATCCCAGCTCACTGCAACCTCTGCTTCCTGGGTTCAAGCGAGTCTCCTGCCTCTGCCTCCCTAGTAGCTGGGATTACAGGCGTGTGCCACCACATTAATTTTTAGGTGGCTTTTTTTTTTGTATTTTTAGTAGAAGTGGGATTTCACCTTGTTGGTCTGGCTGCTCTTGAACGCCTGACCTCAAGTGATCCACCTGTCTTGGCCTCCCAAAGTGCTAGGATTACAGGCTTGAGCTACTGCACCTGGCCTAGATTAATTCTCCCCAACGTTAAACATATTTGAATAAATGATAAAAAGCAAAACTCCACTCTATTGAAAATCTTAGCAAAAGAATATCCAAATTGTTAGATTTTGAAGGCAGGAAAGCCTTATGCTGTCGCAGAGACGTAGCTGGCCTTGTGACTTTAGCAAAAATGAGATGCTAATGAGAAACGCAAAGGGAACAGCTGTAGGGGAAACAAAGGTGTAATGCAGCAGAAATTGAAGACTCGAGGCCTTCCATTTTGTAAATATTTGGATTTGTAGAAATTTGTTAATTGAGGCAATTGATTTTCACCTGAAAATGGTAGCAATATCTAATTCATTAAATCCTGAAATAACATCCTTTGGGCCAAATGGGGTCATTCCATTCTTAACCTCTTAGTGATATATTAACAGTTGGAAAGCTTTGGACGCATATCTTAAAAAGTGCCTTATTAACAGGAATACATGGCAGAAAAAAAATAAAAATAAATGCACAAACCCACACTTGCACTGAGAGGGGGGAAATGCCTCCATGGCCCGCAGCCGCTGTCCTCCTCTTCAGTAGTATTTTAAGGTCTGTGTTTAATATTGCCAAGCCTACTTGAGTGATAAATGTAACTGTATAAAAATTACTTATTACAAGCTGTCATGTTGCCTCACTCACATCGGCTGGGCTGGAGGCATTGTACATAAAACTTGAGTCTCTACCTTGACAGCGTCAGCCGCACTGGCTTTAAAGTAAAATGCTTTCAGTCATGAATACAAAACATAATTTACCTTTTCATAATACTTCAGTTTGAAACACGTTGGAAAGCTCGTGTTACTGTCAGACCTGTACCTGAGCAGAGTAGGGAACCCGTGAATTCCAAGCTGTCGCCTGAAACCTACGGCTGCTTCCCTGCAGTCCTTTGAAGCAAACTTAAGCTGTTAAATTGTGGGGCGTCTAATTTTTAAAGTAGTATTTATGCGTAATTCCTTTTTGCAACTTTGCAGTGACAACATGTTGTCAACGTGGATTAGTTCATTTTCTAAATTGGTATTTGCTTTGGAATTCCTAATTGAATGAATTTTTTCTCCTCTTGAAGCTCTTAGGTCCCTTCTAGCAACTATTCGTTCAAGAGGTCAGGAAGCTTTCACTGATAGATGTATATTTTCAAAAAATAAATCCCTTAGCCATTTGCAAACACAGTCAAGTCTTCCATGAGCTCTCTCAAACCAACAAAACCTTTCAAACCAGTGGCCCAGTCAGCGAGTGAGTCACCACCAGTCGGGGACCTATGAGTTAGTTTCGAACCTCTGCTTAATCGAGCCTCTGACTACAACCTGCGGATGTCAGCCAGATGGAAATTGAATGTGAAGGTTCCAAGGAGCCTCTCCGCAGCACAGATGATTCATTGTGACTGTTTTTATGGCTGGTCATGATGCATACAGTATGTGAGGATCCATCTGCAGGGGTGTCTGCCCACCAGCCTCCATGCCAGGTCGGCAGACTTGGCCCCCACCCGAATGCAATGGGGATGGAGCTGCAGATGCCTCCCGTTAGCCCAATTCCTTTTGACAATGTTCACATTCAGTTAGGGCCCAAAGTGCTTGTACTTGTCAGTTGGGATAAATGATGAAGAAAATAGTTCCCCTGCGGAAAGGGAAACAGAATGGCCAAAGGAGAGACTTTCCTGCCCTGATCCTCGCCGCTGTACTCCTAAGAACCCATCCTTATAAAACAGCTCCTGCATTTTCTACTTTTCCTTCACTTTGCCAGATATGACTGTTGGAGAAAAGACAGCTGACCTGCAGGGGCATTCAATATTGTGGGATGTTCTCTTTTTGAAATTTTAGGGCAAGTGAAATTGATTCTGAAGGAGAACTAGCGGGGCAGGGAAAGTATTGCTGCTTCCACAAAGACAACTCCCTCAGAAATGTTGGATTTTGATTTCATAGTTTGCCTGTTTGTGTCTAAATAACACCTTCCCCTAAGGAATTTAAAGCATTACACAAACACTACTTTCATGTTTATAAAGGCTGCATTGGTAAATGTAAATTTTTACCAGCAGTTTGAAGATTTCCCAAAATGTAGCTCCAGGTTCTCTTGTCCAGTTGTTTTTCTCAGACACATGATCCCCTCTTCCCCGAGAGGTACTTGTGTTGGGCAGATGTACTCCATTCCTTACTTCATAGCTTTCCAGTGACATCATTACACCCTAGATTGCCAATTACTCACCTCCTCTTTCTTCTTCATTGCTGCCTTCTCTAATTGATGGAAACACATTTTCCTTTATCGTATCAAGTTATTTAAGGCCCATAGCGTAAATCCTAAGCTAAAAAATGTAACGTCTCTTTTCTCTGGGGGTTTGCCTCTTGTTCCACATTATCCCTCAGCTATAAGACCCTTGCAGTGAACATCTGAAACAAAATGTTATGTGATGTCATGCCACATCGTATCTCATCATATCCCCATTTCAACACATATTTATTGGTTGATAGAAATTTTGTCAGTGGACTTTTTCTCCTGCTGTATTATTTATTCTCTGTACATTAATATAGATTTTCCTGGGAAGTATGTTCTTCTAAACATACAGGACTTTTAGATAGTGCCCATTTGAACTTAGAAGCATATAAACTGGTGCTGGGTCTAGATAATGTGTTTTTATGTGGGATCTTGATGGGTCCTAATTGGATATGAATGTGTGCTAAAATAATGTTTGAGAATTTTCAGATATTATTTTTAAAGTATCTAAAGGTTAAATGGACCCTTACTGGGTTCTGGGATAAAACTCTCGTATGAGACGACTTAGATCAGTGGTCATCAGATCTGCATTTCTTATGTCCTACAGCACACATGTGGAAATGTATTCATTTGAGCATTTGTAAGTGTTCTATTAATTTCTTCTAAATTTACAATGACATTGTGGTAATACTGTAGCATATTATTTTGGAGATCACTTCTGATTGCCACTGCTCATACACATGCCTCTGAATCAGGTAAGCTGATTATATCAAGTACAAATTAAGTTTTTCATATATTTAAATTGTTGGAATGTGTATAGATATGCAAATTATCACAGCATAAAGCTCTATGTCAATAGTCAGCTGATATAGAAGAAGCATCTATTTATTAAACAAAAATTAATTTGGAATCTACTTGTGGAACAAGAGGCAGACCCCAGAGAGAAGAGACTTCATCGTTTTAACTTAGGATTTACACTATGTGCCTCACATAACTTGGTATGATAAAGGAAAATGTGTTTCCATCAAACAGAGAAGGCAGCAATGAAGAAGAAAGAGGAGGTGAATAATTGGCCAGCTGGGTGTAATGATGCCACTGGAAAGTTTTGAAAGTTATGGATTTATTATATATCTTCCTTCCTAGTTTCCAAAGAGAATAAAGAATGGTAGATGGTGGTAAGATAAGCATATATTATTTACTCCAGAGTTGAACAATATGTTAATAAGTTCTATAGAAGCTCAGTGAAATGAGACATGAGTGGGTCTGTGAAAAGGTAAAATGTGAACACAAGCTGCAAAAAGTAGAGAGGAAAGGAGAAGAGGGGCAGAAGATGTAATATTTGCTGTGGGGGGGCCAGTTTGATTGGACAGAAAAGTTGGGCTTGGTAAAATGGGAGATAAGTGGTTTTTGAAGATGTATGACCATAGAAAATACTCTGAGGAAGCTGGATTTGTCCTGGAAACCAGGATAAAGCAAAGAGCCACTTGTCCTGATAAAAGCCTCTGTTTTTTGTTTGTTTGTTTGTTTTTGGGTGTGTGTGTGTGTGTGTGTGTGTGTGCAGGGGAAGAGAATTAAAATTTGTTGATTACCAATATATGTTAAGTATTTTTCTAAGCTGATATAGTTTGGGTGTTTGTCCCCTCAAAATCTCATGTTGAAATGTAATCCCCAGTGTTGGAGATGGGGCCTGGTGTGAGGTGTTTGATTACTGGGTGCAGATCTCTCATGAATGCCTTGGTGCCCTCCCAGGGGGTAATGAGTGAGTTCTGGCTCTATTAATTCACACAAGAACTAGTTGCTTATTCATTTTTTATTTAAAAAGATATTTTAACTTTTATTTTAGGGTCAGGGGCACATGTGCAGTTTTGCTATAGGGGTGAATTCATGACTCGGGATGTTGATGTATAAATTCTTTCATCACCCAAGTACCAAGCATAGTATCTGAGTTTTCTTTTCCTGAACCTCTCTTCTTCCTCCCTCCTCCCTCAAGTAGGCTCCAGTGCCTATTGTTCCCCCATTTCTGTCCATGTGTTCTCATTATTTCGAGAGTTGGTTGTTTAAAAGAGCCTGGCATATCCTCTCTTCCCTATTGCTCCCTCTCTCCTCATGTGACACACCTGCTACCCCTTCACTCTCCCCCCAGACTGTAAGCTTCCTGGGGCCCTCACCAGAAGCAGATGCCAGCTCTATACCTCTTATACAGTCTGCAGAACTGTGAGCCAAAATAAACATTTTTTTCTTTAAAATTACCCAGTCTCAAGTCTTTTTTTATAACAATGCAAAATGGACTAATACATAAGTGTTTTATATATATTATCTCATTAATTCTCATAATTATGCATATGAAGGACTTATAATCATTCCAGTTTTTATGTAAATGTTGAGGCTGTAAGACTCATATTCCTTCTCTAAAACCATTCAGCAAGTAAGTTCTAGGACCAGAAGCTGAATCATGGACTAGTTGGGACCAGTGTCCAAGGTCTTTGGGGAAACCTTATGGAAAGAATGTGTGACTCATTGTTTAAATATTATGGCTCACTAGTTTGTACAACATTTCAGTTAGAACACAGGCAGATATTTCATTTAACTAATAACTTAGTATGAGACACGTAGCATCTGTTTGCCAGTATTAACATAGCTGTGGCTCATTAAGGTCCAGGAAAAGAGGGATGGCTCTTTAAATGGTTTCAAATAGTTTTTAATTTGGACTCTCACCTCTTGACATTAAATGCTTTTAAATTTTTTCTTTTAGTACTTTATTATCACTCTAGTTATTAGGAAACATTCAGGACAGACAGACTGATATTCAAATATTGTTATACAGATGACTTTCTTTCTGTCATAGTTGGGCACCATGCAGCTTGGAAAATATGCCTGAAAGACCTCCTAGCAGAAGGCAGTAATTGACTAATGCCTGCCGAAGCTGAATTTTAAATTTCACTGCCATGTTTGCTGTGAGGCCTCACCTTGCACAGGCTACTCCCTGCCAAAGACTGAGTGCTGCATGACGTTAAGGTTTCAGGAAGACACTGGGATTTCTTTGCCAAAGAACTCTGCCTGAATCACTTGCCTACAGGTCTGGGTCTAGGTTGCTTCCATCCAGCCATCTCTGGTGCTCTTCCTCTCAAGTTCTGATGGCTTCCCTGACCCTTTCCAACTCTTTCCCCATTTCCTTTTGCAAGTGTATTTTCTTTAATAAAATTCTTGCATGTTTAATCAACTACTCATTTTCTCAAAGATCTAAAATGGAAATACAAATAAAATTAACAAATAAAAATAAAACATTGATAAGTTGATTAGAATAAAGTTCTCATAAGAATGTCTTAGAAAATATTTAAGAGTAAAGTTTTTTCTTGGTTTGTACATGGATCACGTATTTTTGAAAAATAATGTAGCACTAAAAAATTCAAAAAAATCTACAATCTCATAATCATAACACTTATTTTCATTTTTGCATATAACTTATTAACCCTTGACTCCATATATGTGTATTTTATGTAATCATAACTAATGCATGCTTTCCACTTTACTGTTTGTTTTTCACTTAATACATTTTCCACATGTCCACATAGTTTGAATATCTTAATGACTTTTTGATATCACATTAGTTCAAAATTCATCATATTACTTTCCTATCATGAACTTTTACATTATTTCCACTTCCTTTGTGCTATTATAAATATTATGCTATTCTCATTCTTAAAACATTTTGGTTATGTTGAAACTTTTCCAGAGTGTAGATTCCTAACAAAGAGTTTACAGAACGAAGGGAGATGATAATCTGGATGTCACTTGCTATATTTGGATGTTTTATTTTCCAAAACTGTGGCACAATGCCACCAACAGAAAATGAGAATAACAAATTCATCTTAACCTCACCAACACTGAGTGTTCAGCATTATATGAGGTTTTCCTACCTGTTACATTTTTTTAAAATGCTGTAAGGTTTCTTTAGCTTGTAATTAGTTATTAACAAAGATGGATGTTTTCAATTGATGTACATTCTAAAGTAAAAAGAAAAACATGTATCTAATTAAATCAAAAGCACTTAAAATAGCTTTCAATATCAGTGTATTGATTCAATTGTTAATCAAGTAGGAATACATATTTTTCCCTTTCATTGTAGGAATATTTGCTTTGTGGTTTTAAGGAAGTATTTTGTCTCCTCAAAGTCAAGTAGCTATTCCTTTTGAATTTCATAACACCATGACAAAGCAACAGGTACATTCTGTAACAGCAGGTAGCAAGCATTAGCATTGTAGATAACTTTAGCATTATTTGTTTATCATCTTTTTACCCTAGGAAAACAATAACAGAAATCAGAAAGTCACTTAGAGGTTATATAATGGAATATCATTCTCCTCCGTGCATATGTGCATTTCTGGGACCAAATAAGAACATGTCAGCAGGGTAGCTCCCTTTGAAGACAGGGCAGGCAAGACTGAGAATTCCAAGTGGGCATTTGAGCCTCATTCACTGAGGCACATACTGCCTTCTTTCAGAAAGCGGTTGGCTCATTTGTTCTGGCAACTGAAAGGTAATTTTCGCCTTTTCTCTTGATTGTGAAAAGTACTGGAGAAGAATTAAGGAAGGCAAAGCTTTGAATTGTTCTTTTTGAAAATTCTACCAGGGAATTTCTTGGAATTTCTTTTTTTTTTTTTTAAATAAAATTAATCCCACAGCTAGAACTACTTCTAAAATAAGTTTTCTAAAACTACTTATTTTTTTAACAAATTAACTAAAATATGTCTTCCCAAAGTCATATAATCACTGAAATGTTTCCTTATGACAGAATTTATTGCTCCTTCCTCTATTCTCCAAAAGCATTTTGCATAAACTTTATTTATTTCATGCCACCTCATTGTATGTATTGTTTAACTTTTGTATGCCTCATTCTCCATTTTAGAATGAAAGCTCTTAGTAGGAAAGCCTCGGTTGTTATTTCATTCCACAAAACGTCTAATAAACTGACATTCAGAGGATGCATCACAAATGGCAGGAGTAGCATTTTACATGATTTACATCATTAATCCTTACAACAGCTCCATTAAATAATTACTATTCTCTCCAGTTTACTGATGAGGAAGTTAAGATTTGAGGAGGTTAAGTAACTTGCCCAGGGATACACAGTTATTTCGTGGCAGAGCTAGAATGCAAATCGGACCTGTCTGACTCTGAGTATTACCTTCTTTTTTCAAGCTCAGGGAAAATTTTTGACCCATGTATTTGAGACTTTTTCAAATGTCTGAATTATCAAGTCTTATAGGAGAATGAAGCTTAGTATTCTGCTTCTACCACTCTATAGAAATGGAAGGTTTTTATGTGTGGATGCCAATTCCAATGACCACTTTTTAATGTTCATCTTACTGAGGTAGGATCATACTGTAGAAAAAACATGACTTTAGAGTCAGTCTAACCTGGTCTTTAATACCCATTCCATAATTTTATAGCTGTGTCATTTTTATAAACTACATTACTTAGTCGAACCTCAGTGTTTTCATGTGAAATATAAGCATATAATACCAACCCTAGTGCTTTTATGAAAATCAAATAAGATAATTTTAGATCGTAAATCTATGAGTGGGACAGCATATTTATTTTTCACTTTCATATGTCCTGTGATGTAGCCAGTATCTTATGTAGTACTGTGGACATAGCTAGTCCTCAGTAAATATCAGTTGAATAAATGAATTAACTTACATAGCATCTTACATATAGAAGATGCTCAATTTCAGGCCAGGTGAAGTAGCTCACACCTCTAATCACAGCACTTTGGGAGGCTGAGGCAGGCAGATGTGGATCATGAGGTCTGGAGTTTGAGACCAGCCTGGGAAACATGGTGAAACCTCATCTCTACTAAAGATACAAAAAGTTAGCTGGGTGTAGTGGTGCATGCCTGTCATCCCACCTACTTGGGAGGCTGAGGCGGGAGAATCGCTTGAACCTGGGAGGCGGAGGTTGCAGTGAGCCGAGATTGCACCATTGCACTCTAGGCTGGATGACATGTCGAGATCTCCTACTCAAAAAAAAGAAGAAGATTCTCATTTTCTGCTAGTGTTTGTCCATCTAAACTTTTTTGCAATCACCATTGTTTAACATTGCCTCCTTGGAACTCTGTTTTCTTGCCTTTTGGGGCAGCATATTTTCTTTAAAATCTCTATAATGCTTTGTGTTAATTGTCTGTTTCCTAAGTGTTAATATTCTCATGAAGTATATGTTTGACTCTCATCTTTTTTTCATCCTAACTTGCATTGCCAGTTAAATGTGAGAAGTGAAGGTGAGAAGTCCTGTTGTCTGGGTGTACAGGGGCTGGTGCTGGCAGCCACAGATAGGGATTTCAGTTGTACGCAGGGTATGAGTTGTGTGACTATTAAAGTAGGCTATGCCTACTTTAATAGTATGAACAGAGCCTGGACAGAGGTGCTTAAAATGTACATATACAAAAGGGAGTGGTAGGTAGAGCAGACATTTGGAAGAACCAACAAGATTTGGTATTTAACTAGGTTAGAAGTTGAAAGATAAGAAAAAGAGAAGACTGAAGTTTTTAGGTAGGATAACCAGAGAAGTAAGGTATGTTAAGAGAAACAGAAAAATTGTAAGTTCTTAATTTTCAGAAAATGTTAATGAAATTCTATTTTTTATGTGTTAGATTACAAGAGTAATTACAAAATGTTATTACTGTACAGAGCAGAAATACAATTACAGTCGGCCCTCTATATCTGCAGATTCTGCACTCTCAAATTCAACTAACTACAGATTGGAAAAATTCAGTATCCACAGGATGTGGAACCCATAGATAAGGAGGGCTGACAGTTCGTATCCACAGGTGCCACAGGGCTGACTGTGGGACTTGAACATATGAAGATTTGATATCTATGGGGTTCCTGTAACCAATCCCCTACTGATCCCTAGGGATGGGTGTATTCATGTATGAGCTGCTGAGATGTTTTCTTCTAACTAAATGCACCTCAAATACCTTGTTTTTGCTTTTCATGTCTAGTTTTAAATTCTTAGTACAAGTATTCAATATTGTCAGTAATTGTTTCTATGGCCAGATTCTGTCAATGAATTTTTTAATATTAGATATTTTTTAAATTTTTATTTATTTATTTTTGACACAAGGTATTGCTCTGTTGCCCAGAGTGGAGTACGGTGGCATGATCATGGCCCACTGCAACCACAAACTCCCAGACTCAAGTAATCCTCCTGCCTTAGCCTCCTGAGTAGCTGGGACCACAGGGGCACATCACCATGCCTGGGTAATTTTTTTGATTTTTTTGTAGAAACAAAGTCTCACTATGTTACCCAGGCTGGTCTCAAACTCCTGGGCTCAAGCAATCCCCTGCTTCGACTTCCTGAAGTGCTGGGATTACAAGCATGAGGCACCACATTTCTATTATTTATTGAGTGGATTACTATGGATTACTATGTACTGGGCATTATGCTGAATGTTTTCATGCATTAAGTCAGAGAATCTCTATGTCATAGATGACTGTGTTTGTCATGTATTGCTTTGTAACCAGTTTCCAGTAAGATTTTTTTCTGCTTTCACCTGCTCTATTCTCAAAGTCCAAAATTCTACAAAATGTGTTCAAGGCATGTTGAGTGTTACTAACACTTTACTAACACTGTCTGGTTCCAAAACAAAGTTGTCTGTTAAAAAAGAACCACTCTTTCATTACCAGAATCTGTATTAGTGATCTATTGCTGTATAAAAAATTACCCTATGGCTTAGTGGTTAAAAACTAGCACACATTTGTCTCAGAACTTCTTCTTATCAGGAATTCAGGAGTAGCTTAGCTGGGTCATTTTAACACAGGGTCTCGCACAAAGCTGCAATTAACATGTTGACCAAAATGTAGTCATCTCAAGTCTACATTGGGGGGATTCATTTTCTTTCTTTTGTTTTGGAGATGGAGTCTCACTCTGTTTCCTAGGCTGGAGTGCAGTGGCACAATCTTGGCTCACTGCAACCTCCACCTCCAGGGTTCGAGTGTTTCTCCTGCCTCAGCCTCCCAAGTAGCTGGGACTACAGTCATGAGCCACCATGACTGGCTAATTTTTCTATTTTTTAGTAGAGATGGGGTTTCACCATGTTGGCTAGGCTAGTCTCAAACTCCTGACCTCCAGCGAATGTGGGTCCACTTTCAAGCTCACTCACACAGCTGTTGGTAGGACTCCAAAGATCCACTTCTAAGCTCTCTTACTTGGTTGTTGACAGGACTCATGTCCTTGTTGCTTGTTGGCTGGAGACATCAGTTCCTTGCCACATTGGCCTCTCCACGAGGCTGCTCACAACATATGCAGCTCGCTTCTCCTGGAATAAGGCTTCTTATAGAAAAAGAATGGCCATTATAACATAATCTCAGAGGTGACATCTTGCTGCTTCTGATGTATTCTGTTTGTTGAAAATAAATAATTAAATCCAGCTTACATTCAATGGGATGGGGACTCCACAAGGACATGAATACTAATGAAGCAGGAATTATTGTAGACCATTTGCCAGGCTGTCTACTACCATGAGAAAACTGAAACACACACAGAGAAGGAACTTTTAGCTGGATTACACAAAAGGTGGATCGGAATCTAGAGTCTCAGTTTTTGGTGGCTACATTATACTGTTATCATAAATACATTGTGTGCTAAGAAATCAGATAGCCTATTTGTTAGAGAAATACAAAAATACTATTTGTAGCTCCCTTTGAAGACTTATGAAGTTAAGCATGTAAGTTTGTTTTTTTCTTTATTTGTTTTATATAAGGTTATTGTAGAGACATACAGAAAATTTTTTGTTATTGTTGATCTTGTTGTTGTTTATTTTAGCTAACATTTGAGTTGGGTTTCAAGTGTTAAACTTCTAGATAACTGTGATGCTTTATAACTACAGTTACAAAACGAAGAATAAAAAACATGGAACCAACATTCCTGTTTATTTGCTTTAGGGTTCTGAGTACAATAAGAAAAAGGATATGGCTCCACAAAAATACCCTAGAAGGGACAAAGAAAGATCTAAGACAATCTCAGTATGAAATCCAAACAAACATTAAAGCCAGAGTTGAGTTAAACGTATGAGAGGGAGGAGAAAAATTGTGCAAACTAATGTATATTAATGCTTACCTTTAACTTTCCAATTAAGTACGTATATTGTGATAGCAAATGGTACATGTTTGATGAAATTAAATGTGTTTAATTCCTTTAGAAAGGTTTGCTTACTATTCAGCAATCAGATTATGTTCAGGTAAAAGGTCTGGTCAGCTTACATGATGAGAAGCTCATCTGCTACAACCTAGTTAGGAGGACTGAACAGTAGTTAATGAACAAATACCGTATCACTGTGTCTCTGGAGTTTTGCTGTACAAGACAAATGATGCTTTTTCAAGAGGAAGTTGAAACTGTAATTTCTCCAATGTATAACAGATCTTTGCATCTACTTAGCAATTAAGGAGCCTGAAGTGATTTTAAAATACTTTCAAGTTTTCAAGATAGCATTTAGACTCATTTCTTTTGTTACTGTCACCTCTGCTCTATGGGACACCCACACTATGAGAAACTCAGTGGAAAAAGAAAATTCTGTGGAATAAGTTTGTGAATAAATGAAGTTGTGAAAAGAAGAGCAATCTGTTAAACATAGACCTGAGCTAACAGATGTAAGAGAATGAATTTGAGCTACTGTAGTTGTGACCACACAATATCTCTCAAATGAGCCTCCCAGGGAAGTGGGCATGAGGTGGGAAACCTTTATCTAAGTTCTGCTGCAAGGAGGTGAGCTTGCCTCTCCATGCCCCATACCTTGTCTGCTCTTATCTTATTGTTCTTGCTGTGAGATTTATACCAAGCAAACCATACCCTGATCACAAGTAAGGAAGAAAAGGAATTCCGTCTCCCTCCCTCTGTATTTCTTCTTTGATGCCAACAGTCAGGTTTGGGTATGCTGTGTTTTGCCTTCTTTGCCCTAATGGCGGCCTTGAAATGGTTAAAATTGCATGTAACTTTCTCCTTAGTTTCAGGGAGAGATACTCATTATGACTGAGAGACATAAGTACATAAATAATGAAATATTGTAAGGTGTGATCAATGCTATGCAGACGTATAAAATGCTACAGGAGTGCACAGAAAGTAATGACTCCAAATGGAACAATGTGCTGGACATTCACACTTTGCCCCTTTCAGATTCACTCTTCATCCTCGCCTTCCCTACCCCTCCATCTTGCTTTGTGCACTTGGAAGCTGAAGCCAACTTCTATGGACTTCACAGCAGGCTTCTTTTGCTCTCTGTTGCTTCTGCTTGGATTTGGCAATGGGAGGCACCATTCCTTGCTAGTTACCCTTAACTCTGCCTTTACCTTAGTGAATAGTCCCTTTATTACATTATTCTTAATTACCCCTGCTGAGTGTATCATCTCCTCCCTACTGAATCCCTGACTCTAAAATGACTGGATAAATGAAAAGAATAAATCATAACAGGGCCATAGCTTGCTTTTATAGATAGTGCTATCTCTTAACTGAAAAACCACCTTTGGAGTACAGAAATTACATAAATAAGTAAAAATTAGGCCTTTTGATGATTTTTAAAATCTTATCATTGTATCATCACAAAAATTTATTGTTAAGTTTTTGCCAACTCTGATATCAGCAGCTGTGAGAAAAGCATTTTAAAACATGAATTCAGGTCTTGTACATTAGGTAAGAGAGCAGTTAATTTTTATGAACATGATATTGCTTCAAGCTTTAAGTGTGATGTCTTTAAGTATATCCCATAAGAGAATGTACTCAAATACATACATTTTGAAAATCCATTTTATCTGCAAATCTTGCCAAATATCTGTTACTTCTATAAATTGCTCTCTTTTTTTTCTCAAAAAGGTATTTGGCTCTATCTCAAAATTTAAAAATCATTAAAGGAAAATAGTAAGTGATTACAATAATTCTTTAAGCTTTCAATTAATGTATGATTCAATTTGACAAAATGTGGTAGAAAAATTTATTTTTCTAGATTTGCTTATTGAGGAGAAGTTAATGTTTACAGATCATAAAAGACAGTTTAAAAGAAATTAAGAAAACAAGAACCCGTTTGAAGATATTGTTTATACTCTGATGTGTAGAAAGATTTTCTAGTCCCTATTGTATTTTAAAATAATTCTTTTCCCATGGAAACATACAAAATAAATGCTAAAATTCTGTAAATGACTTATAAGAAAAGACAATAGATCATCAGCATACCAGGGATAGTTTTTGGCTCATATCTGTCACTAAACATGTTAGATCTGTTTCTTCATTTATAATAGAAGATGTTGGGCTGGATTTCTTTTCCAAGCCATTTCTCAACATTAAAATACAGTATGTTTTGTCCAGCAGAGACAAATAAGTTTTTCAAAGGCAGAATGATTGCGGTTAACAAAAATCCTGAGAACTGGTCTAGATGAATAAATTTAAAGGTAGCCATGTATGAGTAAGTTCAACCCAACCAGAAGATGTCCCTTTGGTCCTCTTGGGTGACTATAACTCTTCTGCACTGTTGCTTTATGTCATAGGGTCCAGGTTATCCTATTCCAGTGATATATTTTCTATTAGGATGGTGTCTGGGGATAGTTCTGATGTTATTTTAAGCTAGAGAGAGGTCCAGAAATAAACCAGCAAGTGATAGATCTAATGAGGTCAATTTCATAGCTTTATGTGATACCAGGCAAAGGTGAGTTTGTAAAACACTAAGTTTGCATTGCTGTCTCCATCTTTCATTTCCATATAAATTCAGTAACAGTCTCAAAGCACCAGCAGAAGTACAGTATGCTGAACAAAATTGTTTCAAATAGATCATTTCTTGAAGAATTTCATGAAGCAGCAGCAGCTATTTAAAGCAGCATGTATGTCATTTTCCATGAGAAAATTGAACTGAAAAAATTTGCTTTTCCATTGGTGTTATCTTCCTGAATTCTAGATATCTTTATAGATGTGCTATAGCTAGAGCTCAAATATTTGTACTCCAAATGAGCTTTTAAGATATTCAATCCTGGTTTTCCCAAACCAAGATTTCAACAAAAACAGTTTGGACTAGCTAGCACAATTTTATGGTTTATAGCACCGGAGACCAAATATAAAACTTGAAGGAATATGTGTTGCAGGATAATTATATCTCTTTCCATATATTACCATTTTAAATATCTATTGCTTCAGTATTTTTTCTCAGTCATCATAGTGGCAAATTGCTTACATGAGTAACTGTCCAAATAAAATTAATGATCACTAGCAAAGGGAACACAAATAGTCAGCTTGGAATATCAGCATGTCCCTTTCTGATTGGTGCCATGTAATAAGAACAACAATTTAAAAAACCACACACACACAACACCTGGTTCCCATTTAAAAAAGAGAAATTAAACTGTAGATTTTCAATGCTGACCTTCTGAGACAGAAAGGTGAATAAGAGGTGTTTTTGAGTGATGCAGCTAATTTTCAGATAAATGCAATGTTTATTAATAAGAGTGAATTGTATTTTAAATTTGTCTTAGGTAGGGCCTGGAAATTTTGTAGTGCTATTTGTCACATTCTGATATGACAGATTTAGAAATCAGAATGACTTGTGGCCTACATATAGGCCCAAGAATACAGGGATCCCAGTTAGCCTCACCTCTACTCATAGTAGTCAACAATAGTTTAAGACACATGTGGAGATGCTTTGGGATTTTCAGGAATTGGCAATGCCTGTCTCAGTTGACCTGAAACTACCCGAGAGGATTTGTAAAATAAAGACCAATTAACCCTCAAAAATAACTTACTGAGAATGTGGTTAAAATAGCAGCACCATTTCTTCTTATTGAAAGGATTCATCGTTTTTAAAAACAGCATATTCCTCTGAATTAGAGCAATGTATTTTGAATTGTGAGCGGGAAATTCGAAACTAAACTATCAGCTATTTTACTTTAAAACTCACTTAATGTAGCACCTGCCTAAGTGTCAGGTGTGTCCTCAATGACTGGCTTTGTGAGATGGTGTTTTTGTCCAACTTTCTGTTGTAACATGTCAACTCCCTGGGGGCAGACACATCATCTCCAATTTCCCTCCCTACTAGATAAGTAGACAGCAAATGCTAAAAAGTTTGGCTGACTGACACATGTTGGCCATTAAGAAAATTAAAACAAAACTATGTAGTTATTGTTTAAAGGGTACAGAGTTTACGTCTTGCAAGATAAAAAAGTTCTAGAGATGAATGATAAGATGGTTGCACAATAGTGTGGATGTACTTAATGCCACTGAACTATACATTTAAAAATAGTTAAAATGTTAAATTTTATGTTATGTATATTTTAATGCAAAAATGATGGAGTCTTCAAAGGGGAGAGAACATGGTAAAAGTGAAACTCCGACTTATTTTTATCTATCAGTTCACAATTGCAGGTTCTTTTCTCTTTTCCTGCTTTTCCCTTGTGCACATCAAAGTGACTGATGAGTAACCAATGGGGCCATTAAGAGCTGTCATATGTATAGCTTGGGAATGTTTCCTCTTGTCTTCTTGATTGTATATTTCTTATTGTTTTTTATCTGATTTGATACAAAGAGAGAGAAAATGCAAAAGGACTAGAGGTTTAATAATTGTAATATTATCCTATCTAAGCCAGGGCATACACTACTGAGAGGAATGTGAGAAGTGCTGATCCAATGTCTACCAGTACTGAGCCAACTTTATCATTGCAAAATCACTTTGAGTTCACATCTAGCTTGTAGAATCCTTTTTCATATGGGAAGAAAGATGCCAAGAAGTTCTGGATTTATAAGAGAACTGTGGCCACAGGATGGGGGCAGAATAAATGAGATATAGAAATGGATATTCTTTAGGTCCAGAAGAGGAAGGAAAAGAGAAAAAAAAACTCTTTAATTTCTCCAGTGATTAATTTTTCTGATGTGATTAATTTGTCATACTTTCACTGTTCTGCAAAAGCTATTTTACACGTGTTACTATCTTCCCATGTGTGATTTAAGGCAATGAGTCTATATACTTAATTTACATAAGTAAATATAATTGATGTAACTATGCACAAAATGATAGATTAATATTGAAACACATTTTTCAAATTTCTTTTGTATTCTTTTCTTGTTCTTTTTTTGAGATACGGTCTTACTCTGTCACCCAGGTGCAGTGGTGCCATCTTCACTCACTGCAACCTCAACCTCCCAGGCTTAAGTGATCCTCCCACTTCAGCCTCCCAGGTAACTGGAACTACAGGCAAGCACCACCACACCTGGCTAATTTCTGGTTTTTTTTGCGGGGATAGAGACAGAATTTTGCCTCATTGCCTAGGCAAGTCTTGAACTCCTGGGCTCAAGTGATCCACCCGCATTGGCCTTCCAAACTGTTGGGATTAAAGGCATGAGCCACTGTGCCTGGCCCAGTATTTTCAGAACATAAACTTTTGGCATGTTAAAATGTAAAAGATAATTTTATGTATTTTTTAAACTATTGGAATGAAATAATAAAGCAATAACACGTCAAAGATGTTGGCTTATAGTAAACAAAATTAAGCTGGTTTTTAATGTATAAAATTTGCTTATTATAATAATTATGTTTGTTTCTTTAGTGAATAATGCAACTAAATGAATAGGCTTCAACAATAATCCTTCAAATACTTGAACTAAACTTGATAGAACTTGGTGTTCAAGTTGGTGGAATATTTGAAGTATTCTGGTATAAACCAGCTAGTAAATGAAAATTTAAGTAAGCTTTTGAGAATACATATTTCTTATTGATCTCTTTCTTTTTAAATTGATTTCTTATATGGCACACAAGAAAATATCTGTTAGAACAGAAAGACTAAAATAAATGGCTAGAGGCTGGCCATGCTTCTTTGAATGCAGTTTTTGATCTGAGTGTGTCCTATGGCAGGTGACAGCTACTGTCCCCAAATCCTCACGTATTTGACAGTCCCCTTTAGTCATGAGTTTAGTGCAGAAATAGAGCATATATAGTATTTGCTAGATGCAAGGACAAGCACACTGAGCTCACTTCATAACTACATGCTCATCACTGCTCTTGGATAATACAGTTAGGTGCCCCACCCCTATCTTGCTTACTTAAAATATTTAAAACATGCTCACTGCCGAAATGCTATGGGCCTCACTTATAACAATATCAGAATCACAGATTTGTATCACAGTTAAGTGGCAGTTGGCCTCAAAGTAGAAGTGGAATGTAGGCCCACCCAGTCATAGAAAACCAGAAAACTACAATCGAGGTTCTGCCTAATTCATTATATTTATGGGCAACAGGAAAGAGAAAACTGCAGTTATGATTGTGGATGTAGATTTGTATCCCTTGGCAAGAGAACACTGGAACTGACATCTTACAAAACTGGGATTTGGTTGTAGAAAGGACAACTCCCTAAAAACACCTCGATTAAAGGAAGATACTATGGACTTTTCCTAATTTGCCAAGTAATTATTTGCAGCACCCTTTATATCAATCATGTAATGACTAAGAAGTAGTGCCCAAGGTACCATTTTCTGGGAGATGTTGATACAGGAAATTTTATCATAAGGTACATATAAGGACAGATTATTTTCATTTTAAGACAAAATAAATAGCTAACATTTAGAGGGCTCAAACTGTTTTGGAAGCACTGTTCTCTGTATTATTTTATTTAATCTTTACATCTCTACAAGATACTGTTGTTATCATCAAACTCTTTTACAGAAAAAGAGACAAGTGTCACTGTACTAACTACTCCAACCCTGCTTGACAAAGGAGTCTTCCTATAACCACAGCACCGTAAGATATGTCTCCAGAGGAGCTTCAATCTTCAAATTATGCTTAGGTTAGAATGCCTAAAATATTCTAATATCCTAGAATATTCTAAATATTCTAAATATTTAGGTTTTGAAGCTAAAATATAAAGATGACTCATTACCTGAATCCTGTACTGAAGACACTGCAGCAAGGAATGGACACCCCAGTTCATGCCCATCACATGGCTGTGGTTATGAGAAACATGAGGGAGACCCAGAAGAACTAGATCCAGGTATCACCTCTTCCTGGTGTGCAGGTTCTGGAGACTGGCATTAGAATTTATCGTCCTATCATTATATTAAATTTCTTTAGGAAGTTTATATTCTTCTTATTAAAGAATATGGGGCCAGTCAATTCCCACAAATCTCCCACTTGACTTTATAAGGTTGATAATTAGCAGTGCCAAGATTTTTGTTGTCCAGAATAAATAAAACTAAATAAACATCATCTTAGGTATTTGAATTATTTCTGTGTCATGTTAAATATGTCATGTCTCTGGGTCTCAGTTTTTTAACATGTAGAATGAAGAAGTTCAAGCACATAAGTCCTAAAAAGCCCTTTTAAGTGTAAAATCTGTAGATTCTAGGGCGTAATGGGAATCGTAGCCTCACCTAGTTGTCTGAAATGGTGCTTCTTAATTTGGATATAGACATTCACTTTGCCTGAAGCCTCACAAAACATTTAGCTCTATAAGTGTACCTGTTCATACTCCATGTTTGATGGATGTGGGGACATGGAGTAATTTTTCTGCCTAGTCTCCTCTGTAAACCCTCTTTAGCTGATGAAGTGGGAGGCCTAGCCCCTCCCCTAAGCAGGAAGACCTTCCCAGGTGTGATTCGTTTCTGTTTTTATCTTCCTTCTCCCAGAGCCAGTCGCCCTTCACCCCAGGAAGAGAAGGTAACTGGGGTTCCTAACTGTCTCTTAAACACAGTAGTTACTGGCTAGCAGGGCTTAGGTGCCTGTAAGCTCTGTTGGGCAGTGTAGTGCTGGTGTGTAGTGGCTTCTCTTTAGTGCTAATTGGCCATGATAGTTGTAATTATAGATGACGTGAAGCCTGAAGAGTGCTGAGAAAGGTGTACTCTCTATATCATAACAGATAATTGAATATTTCTCCTTTCTGTTACACAGCCTTGTGAACACCAGGTCTGGCAGATTTGAGCTGAGGCCTGTAAGTTTATTTGCCATTTTCTCCCACCACAGGTGGCCCCTGTCAGGCTGATCTGTTTTTCCACTTGTTCCTCTGGCACCTGCCCACGTGGAGGGGATTCTTCAATAGGGCAATTTGTTGTAGCCTCACAGATTCTTCTGCTGTTGGAGAGCTGTGTGTGTAGAAGAGTCCCTTTGCATGAAAATCATCCAGCCTCAACCACACAGTTCAACAATTTTGCTGAAAGGAGAACAGTCTTGGCTGCACTTGGTGAGTCAGGATAACATTAGCAATCTTGCCTTGTTTCTGCTTTGCAGAAGAAGAATCCCAGCTTCTATCCTTAGCTTGTACTGTGGCTATACAGATAAATCATGGTTTTCACGCTTGAGCTGTATGAGACCTTATCTATTTGACAATACCTTCTTTGTAAGACCTCTAAGTAGCAAGATCCTATAAGTGTTATCTACAGTAATACAACACCCTTAAACTGTATTCCTACACATTTTCTATTAGTCACTAGTCACCGATTACAGTTAAAAGCAAAAAGAGTGTTTTTGAAGAAAAGAACAAAAGATTGCTTGTTTAGTCCCTCAGTTTTATGAGTCACTTGTTGCCACAGCTTTTAAAATTCAAGTTCTTTATCTTCTGTTGTCTGAGTTTGTTCGTTGCTATTTGTCATATTTATAAGGGTCTAACAACTTTGTCTCTGCTGGAACCTATTCTGATTTTCACTCTACTGTGAGTGAGTCAACATTTTGCAGTCTTTTTCTACTTTTTTTTGAGGGGGACTGTTAGTAAGCCTTAAGTCCTGAAGGAAACTCCAGTTTATTCTTTGAACTTCTTTTGTTCTCTGTGATTTGCTACAGTAACTGCCATACTTTGGGCATCTTTATTTGTATTTTAGACTCTGACTAACAGGAAGAAGGCCCTCCTAAGGTAGACATCACCAGTCAACTCTTGTTTTTGCATTCCCAATACCTGGCATTGTGCTTGTTTGGATAGATAGATGAATGATTAAATGCATAAGAAATTTAGGCTTAATATTTGATGTTGTTCACAAAATGATGTTTTGCATAGATAGCCTAATAATCTGAAGTTTTCATCATAAATCTTGGTAAGCTAAAAAAAAAAAAAAAGTACTTGTGATAGGTTTTATCTATTCTGCAACTCCACCAAGTTCTCCTCATTTATCACACATATTCTACCTTTATTTGCCTCTCTGCCAAGGCTGTTCATGAGTGGCCATACTCTCATAGCCACCCTATAATCCCCAACATATTCAATATTTCAGTCCTACTGACCATCTCTGCCTTCTTTAAAGTCTCCCTTCCTTCTTGCAAGTTATATTGCTGAACTGCTTCCCTTCACTGCTTCTTTCAAAGGGCTCTGTTTGGTTTATTTTCTGGTTAGAAAATGTTGACTTTTCTAAATATTCACTCTCTGGCTCTTTTTAAAAAGTATCTTCTCTCTTGTTTGGGGATCATTGATCACTCATCATCTCTAGGCACACCTGTATCTGTTGCCCTGCTGTCTCTTTCATGACCTATGTCTACATTTTCAATTGCTTGTTTCACATCCCAACTTAGACACTCTACCAACCCTCCGAACTAAACATTTCTTTAACTGAATGAGTTTTCAGAATGCTGGCTTCTTCTCACTTTCTTAATTCTGTTGAGAGCACTTCTCCTTCCTTGGTCTCCCAGGATAAGTGCCTTGGTGTCACCTTTGATTCTTGTATTTTTATTTCTCCATCTCCACTGAGAGAGTCCCGTAGATTCTGTTTCCTACCTGCATCTGTCCAATTTGTTCTCCTCATTCCATGCAATGACAACCAACTTTGTGATGGTTAACACTTGTGAGTGTCAACTTGATTGAATTGAAGGATGCAAACTATTGATCCTGGGTGTGTCTGTGAGGGTATTGTCAAAGGAGATTAACATTTGAGTCTGTGGCCTGGGAAAGGCAGACCCACCCTTAATCTGGGTGGGCACCATCCAATCAGCTGCCAGTACAGCTAGAATATAAAGCACGCAGAAAAACGTGAAAAGACTAGACTGGCCTAGCCTCCCAGTCTACATTTTTTCTTCTGTGCTGGATGCTTCCTGCCCTTGAACATCAGACTCCAAGTTCTTCAGTTTGGGGACTCAGACTCACCCTCCTTCCTTCTCAGCTTGCAGATGGCCTATTGTGAGATCTTGTGATAGTGTGAGTTAATACTTAATAAACTCCCCTTTTTAATATATATCTATCTTATTAGTTCTGTTCCTCTAGAGAACCCTGACTGATACAGATTTTGGTACCAGGAGTGGTTCTAGAAGAACAGAATACTAATGATAGAATTCTTTTGTTGGTTTGGGGTTTCTAGAGTTGGCTGTTTAATATGCTTGGACCCCAAAATGCTAAGGATTCTACTTCTAATAGTATGGAGAAGACTGTTATTCCTTAGCATTAACTGTTTAGAGAGTTATGCAAAATAAATGTATTTGACACTCCTGATTCACTGCTCATGAGAGGCAAGGAGTTTAGTGACTCTATACATAATACCTTTGACCATATGTGGAGAACCAAGGAACACAATGAAGCTGGTTGGTTGCTCTTAAGTTCAGTGGGCATAGTGATGAAAGAAAATGATCTCAGGGATTCTAACTCATGGTTTCAGAAGCAGATACGGAGCCTTAAATCTGCTAAGATTTCCCTGAGTGAGAGTCTTATCTTCTATGGAAAAAGAGCTGAAATTGTGGGAAAACAAACTTTTATCATATGAGTGGCTGACCTGCAACAAAAGGTGCATTCACAGCCTTGCCAGGTATCTACTGTTAAAGTGAGAACATTGACTGGAAAAGAATGGGACATGTGTGAGGAACCTGACGAAGCTGAGGACACTGAGTTCATAAACTCTGATGAAACTTTTTTGCCCAAAGAAACAGCTTCCCCATCCCCAGTAGTGGCAACATCCCCTCCCTGACCCATGCTGCCATCAGCTTTTCCACCTTTGTCTGAAGAGATAAATCCTGCATTGCCTGAGGCAAAAATGATGCCCCCTACCTCAGGCAGTTGCCAGGCAAGATAATGTTGATTCTCTTCAGGAGCCACCTCCAATATCTCTGTTTGCTTCTAGACCTACAACTACACTAAAGTCCCAGCAGGCCCCTAGAGGTGAAGTTGAGAGTGTGACCCATGAGTAGGTGTACAACACTTGAAAAGAACTGCTTGAGTTTTCTAATTTATATAAGCAGAAATCTGGAGAACAGGTATGAGAATGGATATTAAGGGTGTTGGGTAATGGTGGAAGGAACATAAAGTTGGATCAGGCTGAATTTATTGATTTGGTCCCACTAAGTAGAAACTGCATTTAATGTTGCAGCTCGGGGAGTTAAAAAAGTTTCTAATAGTTTATTTGCCTGCTTAGCTAAAACATGGATTAAAAGGTGGCCCACTGTTAGTGAGTTGGAAATGCCTGATCTCCCTTGGTTTAATGCAGAGGAAGGGATCCAAAGGCTTAGGAAGATTGGGATGGGTGAAGTATATTAGTCACTTTAGACCTACTCATGCCAGCTGGGAGGGTCCAGAAGATATACCCTTGACCAATGCTTTGTGAAATAGATTTATGAGGGAAGCACCTGCATCTTTGAAGAACACTGCAGTTGCTCTTCTCTGTGTGTCAGATCTAACAGTGGGAACCACAGTCACTCAACTACAAAATTTAAATACAATGGGAATAATTGGATCCTGAGGGGACAGGGACCAAGTAGCAGCATTCAATCATCAAAGGCAAAGTGAGCATAGCTACCATAATGGACAGCACAGGCAAAGCAGAATTTTTAATAGTCTGACTCCTATAGTGCTCTGGCATTAGCTATTAATCATGGTGTTCCTAGAACACCATGAAAGTGATAGAAAGCTTATTGCATTCCTACTTAATTTAGATAAGCAGAAAAACATCTAGGTTGAATGGACAAAAGACTAATTTGAATTATGAAGGCAGAGAATCAAGTCCCCTCAATCAATTTCCGGACTTGAGCCAGCTTACAGAACCAGCACTCTTTGAATGAAGGTGAGTCTGGGTCCCCTTGAGAAGGGACCCCACTACACTACCAACAATTTATGCTGTTAATCTTTCTCCCAACCTTCCCCAAAGAGACCTCCAGCCTTTTTACCAGGGTAATTGTGCCCTGGGGAAAGGAAAATGATCAGACATTTTGGGGACTACTGGATGCTGGCTCTGAGCTGACATTGATTCTAAGAGACCCAAAACGTCACTGTGGTCCTCTAGTTAAAGTAGGGACTTATGGATGTCAAGTAATTAATAGAGTTTTAGCTCAGGTCCAACTTACAGTGGGTTCAGTGAGTCCCTAGACTCATCCTGCAGTCATTTCCCCAGTGCCAGAATGCATAATTGGCATAGACATACTTAGCAGTTGGCATAACCCCCACATTGGCTCCCTGACTCGTAGGGTGAGGGCCATTAGAGTGGAAAAGGCCAAGTGGAAACCATTAGAGCTACCTCTAGCTAGAAAAGTAGTAAATCAAAAATAATATCGCATTCCTGGGGAGATTGTGGAGATTAGTGCCACCATCAAGGATTTGAAAGATGCAGGGGTGGTGATCCCCACCACGTTCCCATTCAACTCTCCTATTTGGCCTGTGCAGAAGACAGATGGATCTTGGAGAGTGATAATGGATTATTGTAAGCTTAATCAAGTGGTGACTCCAATTGCAGCTGCTAAAACTGAAGTGATTTTATTGTCTGAGCAAATTAACACATCTCCTGGTACCTGATATGCAGCCATTGACTTGGCACATGCCTTTTTCTACATTCCTGTCCATAAGGCCCACCAGAAGCAATTTACCTTCAGCTGGCAAGGCTGGCAATATACCTTTACTGTCCTACTTCAGAGGTATGTCAACTCTCCGGTTTTGTGTCATAATCTTATTTGAAGAAAACTAGATTGCTTTTTGCTTCCATAAGATATCACACTAGTCCATTACATTAATGACATTATGCTCATTGGATCCAATCAGCAAAGCAGTAGCAAACACACTGGACTTATTGGTGAAAAACATACCCTCATCATATGAGTGACTGACCTGCAACAAAAGATGCATGCACAGCCTTGCCAGGTATCTACTGTTAAAGTGAGGACATTGACTGGAAAAGAATGGGACACATTGGAGGATGCTGATGAAGCCAGAGGTTTGGAAATAAACCTGACTAAAATTCAGGGACCTTCTACCTCAGTTAAATTTCTAAGGCTCCAGTTGTATGGGACCTGTTGAGATATTACTTATAAGGTGAAGGATAAGTTGCTGCACTTGCTTCTCCTACAACAAAGAAAGAGGCACAATGCCTAGTGGGCCTATTTGGATTTTGGAGGCAACACATTCCTCATTTGAGAGTGTTACTCCAGCCCATTTATTGAGTGACCTGAAAGGCTGCCAGTTTTGAGTGGGGCCCGGAGCAGGAGAAGGCTCTGCAGCAGGTCCAGGCTGCCATGCAAGCTGATCTGCCACTTGGACCATATGACTTGGCAGATCCAATGGTGCTTGGGGTGTCAGTGGCAGATAGGGATGCTGTTTGGAGCCTTTGGCAGGCCCCCGTAGGTGAATCACAGCAGAGGCCTCTAGGGTTTTGGAGTAAGGCCCTGCCATCTTCTGCAGATAACTACTCTCTTTTTGAGAAACAGCTTTTGGCCTGTTACTGGGCTTTGGTGGAAACTGAACGTTTGACCATGGGTCATCAAGTC
Organism: Lagothrix lagotricha; assembly: GCA_963574225.1. Taxonomy (NCBI): domain Eukaryota; kingdom Metazoa; phylum Chordata; class Mammalia; order Primates; family Atelidae; genus Lagothrix; species Lagothrix lagotricha. Next base: position 26,753 of record CAUYNB010019561.1, on the reverse strand, counting down.
ATCATTCAACCTGAACTGCCTATCATGAACTAAGTGCTTTCTGACTCATCTGGCTGTAAAGTGGGTCGTGTACGGCAGTATTCCATCCTCAAATGGAAGTAATATATATGTGATTGGTCTTGAGAAGATCCTGAAGGCACAAATAAGTTACATGAGGAAGTCTCTCAAATGTCCATGGTCTCCACTCCTGCCACCCTGCCTTCTCTCCCCAGCCTGCACTTATGACCTCAGTGGGAGCATTGACTGCAATTTAATGTGGTGTATTTAAAAATTGGTTTATATGTCTGTCCTCCCATTTAGCTGTGAGTGTCATAAGGGTAAAGATTACCTTATTTCTCTTTCTCTGATACTTTGTGTGGCACTTTATAAATATTCACTAAATACTTTGAAAATATAGCTCCAAACATTGTTGAATATATGGGAGATCTTAATTGATTCTTTTCCCTGTGAGTTCTGTTCAATTGAGAAATAGACACAATGAAGCAGTGTACACCATCTGTTTCATTGTTAAGAAACCTAATAAGATAACCTGCCTGAGCCTTCTTACCCATATCTATCTCTTTTTGAACGTATCCACCCAGGCATAGGTGTATAGGCTGAAACTTAAAAGAGCAGAAGCCTGTTTCTTGAGTAGACAGTGGAAGTAGGAGATGAGCCCCCGCATGGCTAAGCATAGCTGGCCCATGATGGTGAGAGAGAGACTGTTAGTTTTTGAGGTAACCCATGGAAATGTGAACCAATCAAGTTGGCCATTGTTCCTCCTGAAGGGAAAAAATAAGTTATGGGGGTGGAGTAGGACAACCAGCTCATCCCAGGTTTTGCAAGACTTTCCTTGTTTTAGCACTGAAGTGCCATATCCTGAAAACTCCCTTAGTCTCAGCAAACTGGGATAGGTGATAACCTTAATTAGAAACAAGGATGGAAACCATCTTCTCGGCATTTGTGAAAGAACAGAAGAACTGGAGGCAAAGGACAGTATTAGAGTGAAGAAAAGTTCTCCCCAACTAATATGCTCCTTAATGGTCCAACTACAAGTTGTTCTACCTTGCCCACTAAATCAAGTATAAAATACTTACCTAGGCATTCTAGGACTTTCTCAGTTTAGCCCCAGTCTACCCTTTTTATTTATCACCTATTATTCTACAAATATCTATTGAGAACCTGCCATTGGCCATTATATTTTAAAGCCATGGAACAACATAGTAAAAAATATTAATATAAAAGGCTCTAAGATTCCTGTGGGTAAGGTCTGTGGTGATACACAGTCCCTAAAATGGCCCCAGTGGTGACTCTTCCTGTGTTGTGATTCCCTCCCTTCTAATGTAGGCTAGACATATTAACTGACTTCTACTGAAAAGAATCGTGCCTATGTGATGGGACAGTGGGATGTCAATTCTGAGGTTAGGCTATAAAAAGACAATGGCTTCTGTTTTGGGTGTTTTCTCTTGGAGTGTTCTCCCTGAGGGAAATAGGTTGTGTCCTAGGCAGCCCTGTGGAGAAGCCCACATGGTAAGGGACTGAGGTCTGCTGATAACCGTGTGTATGAGATAGGAAGCAGAACGTTTTCTAGCCCCCTTCCTGTGCAGTTGAGCTTTCAGATAAAACAGGAGCATAACTGGCCTGTAGCATAACTTCCACTCATGAGAGATTTGAGTCAGAGGCACCCACTGAGTCATGACTGAATTCCAAACCATGGAATAATGCAATTTTGTTGTTTTAAACCACTAGGTTTTGGGTGGCTTGTTATGCAACAATATATAATGAATAATGAATACACCTATACCTGTGCTTCTTTTGTTGCCTACTTTTTGCTGACAGTCTTCCTAATAAAGTGCTTTCATGTAATAGATGCTCAATTTCACTAGTGAATGAATGAATAAATGACATGTCTCTCCTGAAAAAAATTCTGCTGTTTTTACAAAAAATATTGTAAAACTTGTTTAGATCAGAGACTCTATCTTTGAAACAGGTTTATTTTCTGTATTGCCTATGATAATGTTTTATACATATAGTATCTTAAATATTCTTGATTAGATGTGATGTCTTCCTATTTTTTAAATACATAAAATATGTGAAACTACCACAATGCTGAATTAGAATACAAAGTTAGAGCTCATTTGGATAAAACCCAAGCTTGTATGAATAAGTATAATGAAAACCAGTGAACTGATCTCAAGCCAACTCATAACCTCATAATGTTTATTTCATTATTTTTTCTTTTTTGATGTTCATTACGTCAGTCACATCTTTTATCACTTGTTTAATTAGAAAATGGGCATGGGAATAGGCAGAAAATTTGGTGACTCTCATACCGGTAATTAAAGCTATAAATTGAAAAGATTTTCCTATGCGGGGAATTGGCTCAATTCCAAATGGGGAGAGGAATGGTCATAGAATTGCGAATAGTACTAGCCCAGGAGTTAGGAGACTTGAGTTTTCGTCTTAGTTTTGTTAGTGACTAGTCCTGTAAGTATAAAAATTCAAGTCCTTTCTTGTGCTTTAGTTTCTTTATCAGTAAAATGTGTAGTCTGGGCTAATGCTCTCTGTTTCTTTCTAGGAAGAAAAATAAAAGACCCCTGTGGCTACTTTCTGTGAACTAGGCACTATATAACTTTTACAAAAGATACAAGAAAAGGCTTGTCATTTTTTTTAAAGACTAAATTATTTGGACTTAAAAAATTAGTAATTTGCAGATCGTATGTAAACTGTGACAGAAAAAAGGAGGGAAATCAGTGAGCGCAGAAAGCAGGCTTCTAAGGAGAAGCAGATCTACTGGGAATCACGTGCCCCCAATAATGTGATGTCACCAACCCAAGTGCAGAAGCTATTTGGGAAGCTGACCAATGGGATTGTGTAAGATTCAGTAATGATCAGCAATTGACTAATATTTATCTTTTATTCCATGTCAACATTTCCAGGTAGGAGCCTCTCCTCTGTCTGGCATGGGGTAAGTACTCAATAAATATTTGTGAAATGAATGAATTTTTAAAAAAGTTCCTCTTGTTCCAAGTTCCTGTTTTGTGACTCCATAATTAAGCATCTACCATAAAATAGGCACACTATACAAGCCTGCCCAATGCACCTTCTTTCAGCATGATGGAGTGGTAAGATAATGGACTTCGAATGTGGACTTATTTGGGGTTAAAGATGTGGACTTGCAAAGGGTCCTTAACCTCTCTAAACTCTTATTTCATCATACTTAGGTTATTTTTCTAATCTTAAAGGACTATTAGAACTACTTTAGAATAAATAAAACAGTTATGCATAACGTCTGACCCAGAATATAAGTTCAATATATTTTAGTTGTTTTCTTTTCTTTTTGCTTCACCTCCATTTTTAATCACCTTTTCTCTATTATTATGTCCATGCAAAACAAAAAAAGATAAAACAAAGTAACAATAATATATCAAAGCCCACAGTAGAATTGGAAAACGCTGTGTGTGTGCCTTATGTGTGATTCACCCTGTGAGTTCTAGGGGCCAGATAAGATCTGGTTATGTTATGCATGATTATATTGAATTTTTCTTACACTTTGAACCCTCAGGAATTAAAAGCATATCTTCTATTTTGTGATATGTGTGTAGTTTAAATTGTCATTTGTTTGAAGAGATTCATTAATATTGACTAATGATGTCAGTTCTCTTAGCAATGTAAAATACAATGACATCACTGAAATTCATGGAGAAGAAGTTGTTTTTGTTTAATGGCTTTATCTCTTTTAAGAGCTGTTCGTTGACAAATTATTTTCATAATGTGCATGTTAGAAGATGGGAGGGGGAGGATGGAGCTGAGGGCTAATGGGGAAGAATAAAATGGCCTAAGTACTTACAAATGAGATCTCTCTAGAGAAGTAGACTTTACCAGTTATTACAGCTAAAAAATCAACAAATTAATGAAAGCTAATGCTTCTGTCTTGTCTTCTCATCCTGGGTGTACATGGAAAAGAATCAACTAGAGATCCCACTACCTGTACAGATTGTGAGCCCTTGGCAACCATTACTGACAGGAATTCCTTGTGTTCCTCATGATAGAAAAAAATAGTGCTTGAAAATGTCAATGTGTTTGTTTTCATGGCTTAAAAAAAATGCTTGAAAATGTCTGTGTCTATGTTTTAATGGCTTTGAACATAAAAATGGTAAATTTTCACTCACATCATTTGGTCAGCGGTCGCAAATTCAGATAGAATGTCAACTACCTCCATTCGTGTTTATTATTTTACTGACTCGTGTTTGTCAATCTTGTACCCTGAGTTAGTGAGGCTAGTCCTGCTGGTAATTGTTATGGTGCTGATTCCTGGGAATTTGGATCGGAGGTGAAAGGATGGAGAATTAAGTAGAGGCAACTATCCATTATGCACAAACACATTACTGTGATTTCTTATAATGTGTTTTTTTCTTACTCTATATTAGAATCTGTGAAACATAGACAAGGCCCCACATTTCAGAACTCTAACCGTTGTGGCTTGTTTGAAAAGTCTTTGTCAGTGTAGGCCTCTTTACTGTTTTAGTTTTGGGCAGAAACCTTTGCAAGAGCCACTGGATTAAGGAGAATAGTACTTTGAGGAAAAATCAGAAAGATTTTATTGAATCTCTGGCTTGAAGGGTTCTATAGCGAAGGTTCTTATCAGTCTCCCAACAGAGGCTGGGCTGTAATCAAATTTTTGCTGGTTTGCTGCAAATGAGAAAAGCGCAAATAACACTGTAAGTTTTCCATGAGGCTAAAATATTTTAATTCAAATTGCTGTTCCTTGTTCTGAAATTATAAATTTCTTGCCTTTTTGTGAGGAGAAGATTATTTCTTTTATGAGACAATGGTAAATAATAGTAAAAATGAATGGAGTCTTTAAAAATGTTATTAATGTCATTAATTGGCAAAATATGATTTTAGTCCTATGTTAAAAAATTATGATCTGTTAAAAAATTAGGAAAACATTTCACTAAGGATGATCTATTATAATGATTTTAAAATATAGTGAACAACCCCTCTATTTTTCCCACAAAATGAATTTTTTTGTGGAAACTTACACGCAAAGTAAAATTTCTCTGGTTGAAGTGAAATGGGGCAGGCTACTGATCTTCCCCACAGCTCTTGAGATAACCCTTTCATGGACTCCTTGGGCTCCCTCAAACATAGTTTTAGAAGCATTGGTTTAGATGACCGTTTATCAACGTCGACACTCTTGCTGTTTTTGGCTGGAAAGCTGGAAAGTTCTTTCTTGGGGAACTATCCTGTGCATTATAGTTTGTTTAGCAGCATCTCGTATCTCTCTAATGCCAGTAGCACTTACTACTTCTAATTATGAAAAACAAAAATATCAGTAGCACCCACCTCTTCTAATTGTGAAAAGCAAAAACGTCTCCAGATACTGCTGAAATCAAAATTGCCCCCAGTTGAGAACCACCGTTCTAGGCAACAGATGGACCCATATAGTGCAGATATGAAGAGATGAACTAATTAGTATTGTGATGCCTTTTGCTTTTCTAAAAAAAAAAAAAAAATCTGTTATTTCACCACCTTTCCTCTGTTCCAACTATGTTTGGCCTCCATGTGCCAAGGAAATTGAAGTCACAGGTGAAATGCAAAGAAAAACAAAATAAGGTAATGCTCAGCTTCTGATCTCCCAAGAAGTAGAGCCTAGATTAAACAATAAATTTAGAAGAATATGTAACTATCTTGTTTTACCTGGCACAGTAAGTGAATATAAAACTTTCTAGGCTAGAAGAGACAGGCTAGAGATTTTGGAAAGGAAGTAAGAGTATTAGGTGAATTGTGAAAGTTCTGTATGTATGGTGAGGAGGGCAGAATAGAATTTTTTTTAGGCTTAAGGATATGAGATTAGAAAGCAGTCTTTGTCTCCCTGTGGGTGAAGCCATAAAAAGCAGAGAACTCTAAGCTGCCCTGGGCTGGGCACCAGCAAGTGGAAATAGCCTTGTGATCTGTCTAGCTATAAGAGGACCAAAGAAAAACTGTCATGTTTCCTGCAGCCACAAAGAGGGATTGGAGAATATGAAAAAGTTCTTGTGCCTCATTGCCTGCCCCTTGCCTTGTGGGAAGGAAAATGAGCTACAAACATGTCAATGGGCATATAGAGGTTTTGTCCATGCAGGGAATGCTGCATTGAAGACGACGGTATGGAACAACCCTGTAAGGACTGAATGATGCTCTAGTTACACTTCAACCAGTGCTGGCCTAGAAGAGGACATGTCCATGGATCAGATAGGATATGATACGTCTGAGATAATTCCATCACAGGAGAAATACTGATCAAGACATTCACCCACCACCAATGCCTCAGTTCCTTAGTGTCAGGCCTAGAAGTGAAGAGTGGTAGGTGAATCTCGAATGTCACGGAGCTTAAACCTGAAATGTCTAAGGAAAATCTTAATCAGGAAGGTAACTGAATTTACCACCATGTAATTAGATTATATTTTCTGCACTGTGATGAATGGAGTTTGAGATAGAAATCTACTCCTTTTCATCCCCACTTTGCATTTTCTCCATAATATGGCCAGTAGAATGATCTAACAAGTAAAATACCTTCATTCAAGCAAAAAGACAAAAATACTAAAAAACAGTCCTTGGCTAAAAGCACCAACGTTATCATTCATGACTAAAGTAGCATCAGGATAAGAGAAAGTAAAAACCACACTGAGATTTACAGGTACTGAGGTCTGTAGCTTACTTTGACTGCTTCAAAAAATCAGATGAATGATTGGATAGCAGGTGAGAGAAGTGGGGTATATATGTGATAAAGCAAATACAGGAAATGTTAATTATGGATTCTAAGTAGTAGATATATAAACATTCACTGCAAAGTTGCTTCAAGTTTTCTGTACATTTGAAAATATTCACAGCATGTCAACAAAACAAGCATGAAAAAGCCACTGTTTGTGCTAAGACTTCAGCTTGTATTTGGATTAGGCTTATTATGTAGTAGTAGAAACATTAGAAATAGTTTTAACTCCTTAAATACACATATGTTTATGGGAAGGCATATATATATATATATACACACATACATATATAATGAATATGAACAAACAACAGTCAGATATACAATCTGCTTCCCTCCAGACCAGCTCTGGCTGCTGTGCTGCACATTTCAGGAGTCTTATTAGAATTAGCCACATTCTCCCCACTTGCCCTTACTTCTCATATTTCACAACTCCTCCTGGTATTTTCTAATAATTGTACAATAGTGTGTTGTGGTTCATCATCTTGACTTGACACTTTTGGGGGGAATGTAAATAAAAATACTTCTCACTACTATTGAGGCCTTTGAAACATAAATTAGAATTCCTTGTCCTAATTTGCCGTTGACAAGTTTTAGAGGCAGAGGTAAAACAAAATTCTTGAACCAGCAAACTTGCTTCTACAAGTACAAAGGAATTTCAATAGTAGCCTCAGGAAAAAATGGATGGAACTGTCAGTCACATGAAAGAATTGAAGAGGGAAAAACAACTGATGCTTCATGAAATGGGAGAATTCAAATGTTTCAGCATGTCACTGACCCCCATACCAAATCTTACATTCTTTGAATCCCTGAAGATCAAAAAAGATACTTAGGTCCCTCTATTAAGGCCTAATAAAAAGTTTTCATATCTCACATGTTATATGTAGCATTTATCCCACATAATAATATTAATTCATTAGAACTTCTGGTATGTAACCATTTTGAATATCTGTAATACCTCTTTTAAAATTGAGATATAATTAACATATTATAAAATGCATGGATTTTAAATATTCAGTTGGATGATGTTTTGGCAATGTAAGTGCTCTTCTAAAATATTTGTGATATCCTTAAATTGGGTCAAAACTTTCAAATAATTTCAAGTGTCTCACTACTAATTAGCAGTTATATGAAATTAACAGTGAGTATTGCTCTAAGTAGTAATCTAAATAGTTCATGACCATACTGGAAATCATATATGATAATGAACCTTCTTCAAGTTCAATCTGACATATTTCCTGCGAGGAGGGAGGAGAAAAACCTTACTAGTTGGTTGTAAATGTTTGTATTTTATGGGCTTTAAAATCTTGATGAAACCTGGGAGTTTTGACCAATATAATTAATTTAAAAAATCAAACTTTATTATGACTGGAGAAAAATAAATTACAAATAATATAGTAAATTGGTGTTTGTTTTTGCAGCTCCTAAGTACAAGGGCACTGTTTGCCCCAGAAAGAAGCTGACTGCTATCATGGCAGCCAGTAACCAATGCCCATGGAGCCCCTCCTCTCAATACTGTCTGAGTACATCTGCCCCTATGGAGCCACTCTCAGGTTTGTTGTAGAACCAGAAATTCTGATAGTCTGTCTGAGTGTGCAGTGCTGGAATCCTATGCCAGGTCCAAAACCTCTTCCCTCCAGTGGAAATATTAAATATGAACCTATCCTGTGGAAAGTATTGGATAGATATACTATATCCCTTATCTCCTTGTATCTTCTTCATCAAACTATTCTCATTTTAGAGATGAAGCCTCTGAAGCTTAGAAAACTTAAAAAATTTTTCAAAGTCAGCCAGCTACTAAGTGGTATACCTTCTAAATAGACTGTGTTGACACTATTCCTCAGAAACTTAATTTGGTGAGATAACTGCATTAAAACAAAGTTTAATTTGGGATGTTTAAAACACATAGTTATTAAACATTAAGCATCCTAAAAGTCAGGTATAACCCATTCTAATGCTTTTTGTTACTGTTTAGAGAAGAGAGAAAGGGGATAGCCTATTCATTAAACACAAATGGCTTTACTTTTATCTGTTTCATTTGTTTATGATCATGACTAATATTTTATTTGAATGCAGGGTTTTATGAAAAATAAGTCTGAAAGCCACTCATCTGGTCTAACTCTCCCATAATATAGATAAAGAAACTGAGATCTACAAAGTTGTTTGTATTAGGTTATACCAAAGTGAATAGGAAAGCCAAGATTAGTTTCACCCAGTTTGAAAAACATATACATAGTTCTGTTATACAAGTGACCCTGAGCTAGGTAAACAAGTTAATATGCATAATCCTGGTCTTCTACCAGCTCATAGTCTATGAGAGAACCCACCTTTCTTGATGATAAGGGTATATTAATGTTTCAGTCTTATCACATTGCTGATTGTTTAATTTTACCAGTTCGTATACACTAGCTCTTGTCTTCCAATCCTTAAAAGAGAGGACCATGCTATAGTCATTTTATACTAAGTATGAGTAGGATTGCGCGAGACTCACTTATTAGATTTGCTTCTCTGTTCTTAAGAGAGTAGCCACAGAGAACTGTGTACTTTGGGTAGGGGGAAAAGGGAGAAGGAGACTGTCTGAAGGTTAAATAAGTAAGTCCTGAAGTGGCATGGGTGGGTGGTAGGCTTGAAGATGCGGGAGACAAACTTTGCCTATGTTATTATTTACCCATACTCTTCCTAGGCTCTAGAGTCTCATGCATAGTATTACAGGATCTTAGGCAGACAGATAGCTCAAGTAAAATACAAGCATTGACTTTGGCAAGTGATGATACATATTACATTGTTCTTGCATTGCAGTAAAGGAATACCTGAGACTGGGTAATTTATAATGCAAAGAGGTTTAATTGGCTTATGGTTCTGCAGACTGTATAGGAAGCATATCATCATCTGCTTGGCTACTGGGGAGGCCTCAGGAAACTTACAATTATGGCAGAAGGCAAAGGGGGAGGAGGCACATCACACAGTGAGAACAGGAACAGGAGAGAGATGGGGGCGATGCCACGTATTTTTAAACCACCATATCGCTCAAGAACTCATTCGAGATAGTGAGTACAGTACCAAGGGAATGTTGCTAAACTATTCAGGAGAAATCTGCTCCCGTGATCCAATTACCTCCCACCAGGCCCCACATCCAACATTCAGGATTACATTTTAACATGAGAATTGGCTGGGGACATATATCCAAACTATATCACAGTGTCATAATCCTTAACATCAATTTTCTCTTCTCTAAAACAGTAATTACAATAGTGTTGTAATTATTATATACAATTATATATTATATACAATAATATAAATGAGATTTCATTGAGATAATGCTTATGAGTGTCTTAGGACATGTTGTATTAAATTTAATGGGCCTCAGGGGAGTCCTGACAATAGAATGTTGTCCAGAATAACTGAAAGTGACTGGCTATTGTTTGGGAATTAATGACAATGACCTTGCCTGGCCATTTGGCCAGTACACTGGTTTTCTTTGCTTATTATAAAGCCAGAGTTTGGGGAAGGTACCTGGAGAGACTTTCTTTGCAGGGCATCTTGAATTATTCTGATTTTCTACTTGCTTTCAAAAATGGCTAATTCCTGGAGAGGTAACTCAGATGCAGATTATAAACTTGCCTGATGGACCCACTCATGTGGGGAAACCCATGGCTTCCTGGCAGTGAACTTGGTTGCACCAATCAAGAAAAGAAAGGCCCTTGAGCAGGATTGGTGCATTATCACTCTCCTCAATATTATTATTCCACAAACCAATGTTAGACCTCTGCACAGGTGGAGGTTTGTGTTTGAGGGCCATTGAACACTACCCATTTCCCTAATGTATCATAATTAAACACCTGTGTTAAGTAACTTCTTACTGATCCACTGTGGAAATTTGCTGGGTATTCAACAGCCCTTGACATTTTCTATCTCTTACTTGGGAGGGTGGTCTCAAGGTTATGCTTTGGTTCTCCTTAAAAAAAACAAAAAACATCCAGCAACTTCTTTCTACTCCATGAAAAATTCTTATTGAGGTATGGATTTCAGGGCCTTTCAAGGACACTTAGGGAAGAAAATATTTTGTGGATTTAGGGGGCATTCCTGTTTTCTCAAAAGCAGTGGTAATTAAAATGCACTGTCCAACAGTGAAGTGCATGACAGTGCTTTTTTTTTTAAAGTGTGTGTTTTCGTTTTGTGTTTTTAATGTTACTGATTCAGTGAAGAGAATGTCTGAGAATGTAGCACCTTTTTAATGAAGTGGGCTGTGCTATTAATATGAGAAATAGATATGAATTAGGCAAACCAATGTTGCAGTGTGTCAAAAGGCTCAGCAAAAAGGGCCCTTCTCCATTGTCAGGCTCACAGTTGCAATACACTTCCATACTGCTGCATTGAGAATTTTTCTTTCATCTTGAACAGCAGACAGCAAACAGGTTTGTCTCTAGGATAAATTTGTGGCTTAAGTGGAGTCTGTCTTCAACTCATGTCACTTCTCTTTCTTAGTGATAACTTTACATTTTGGGTATTGTGTCTCTTTTCTGTTTACATTGTTCCCTCTGTCAAAACAAGAAATAGTAATAGCTAATGGATGTAGTTTATTGAGTATCTAATCTTGTCTGTATTGTTCATACACACTGAATCAATCACATTTTTTAACCCACATGTTACAGCTGAAGTCAATTATGCTGAGGGAGGTTAAGGCATGCTTATTGTGTCCCATAGCACTTACATGTCATGGTTGGACATTAAACCTAGTCTGTGTGACACCGAATCTGTGAATTTTCCAATTAAGAAGAGAATCTTTAACTGTAATTTGTGCTTGGTGATTGTTTCAGTAATTACTCTTTAGAAAATGTATTCTCTAGATTAGGTACTTTATTTTAAGCTTTTATTTTCTAACACTGCATTGAAATGCTTGGCAAAGAAAATCTCGGTCATTATCAAAAAGGTAGAGAGAAATTGGGAAATCCATTCAGACAGATGGTGTATTGAGGAAATTCTCCAGATTTTCTTAATTTTGTCACTTAAGGTGATTAATTTGGAGAGAGTTCTGTACACTCAATTCCCTATCCATTTGTCCCTTTTCTTCGCCTTCCTAGAAAAATATACAACCCTGCATTTATAGAACAAGTAAGAATCCCTAAGGAAAATACCATGAGCATGGCTTTGGTGATGTAAGGCTACAACTTTATGTTTCTAGAGTCAATTGGGCCTTCAGTTCAGCTTAGTAATTCTTTCCTATGTTCCATGTCTTTCATTTCTAACAATAGCTATTCCCCACCTTTATCATGTTCTTCAGGATTTAACCACCTCTCAGGTGATGACCTCACTCTGAATTCACAGAGACAAAGTTCTCAAATAAGAATTCCATATGCTCTTTGGGATTCCAATGGATATGAAAACCATGTCTGTTCACTTTCTCATTTCTCTCTTTTTAGAAAAAAAAATATGTCTGTTCTTTTGTTAGAGATAATCATTTAATCTTAGTGTCTTGAATCTTCTTAATGGCTCTACCTTGCTGTATCCATCATTTCTTTTTTCTCTCTTCTGCAACTTTTATATTTTCTTTTCTACAGATTCTTTCCTTTTACTTATAAACATGCTCTAGTTTCTCTTGTCTTACAAAATCAAAATAATAATTTTTTAAAATGACCAGACTTCGTTTGATCTTATGTATCCTCTATCTATTGTTTTATTCTTATTTTTCTTGGAGGTTTGTTGATGTTTCTTCCCAGCCTTTGGTTTACTTCCCCACTGCCTGTTAACTCTCCGCTCCCTTGCAACCAGTCTTCTATCTCCTCCACCACATGAAGCTTATGACTTTTGAAACACACAACCCCATCGAGAATTCAGTCCTGCTTTCATTGAGCACATATGTGTAATTGAATTCTCTTGTCTCATCTTCCTTGGCATTTTTCTTCTTTCCTTTTGATTCTTGGAGTCTTTCCAGTCAACGTAATAGACATTTATTCCTCCACTTAATCTTTAAATATGGGATGGGTTCTTTCCTCAGTTGTCTTTTCTCATTTTATATTCTGTCCTCAGGTGACCTAAACGCTGATGATGTGCAATTCTGTATCTCTCAGATCTCTGTTCTGAGTTCTACAGTAACATAACCATTTGTTGATGTTATTACTTGGCTCTACCATAGGATCCCCAGACTCATTATGCATTCATTCATCATCTCCCGCTACACATCTCATCATGAATCTTTTTTTTTTAGCCTTTTCTTTTTTAAAAAAAACTTTAATAGGTTTTTTGGGAACAGTTGGTGTTTGGTTACAGGAATAAGTTATTTAGCGGTGATTTGTGAGATTTTGGTGCAACCATCACCCAAGCAGTGTTCACTGTACCCAAAGTGTAATCTTTTATCCTTTGTCACCCCTTACCCTTTTTCCTTGTATCACTTGCATAGCTTTGTGTCCTCAAAGCTTAGCTCCCACATATGACTGAGAACATACAGTGTTTGGTTTTCCATTCCTGATTTACTTCACTTAGAATAGTAGTCTCTAATTCCATCCAGGTTGCTGCTAATGCCATTATTTCATTCCTTTTTATGGCTGAGTAGTATTCCATAGTGTATACATACACACACACACACACACACACACACATAAAATATTTCTTTATCCACATGTTGTTGACTGATGGGCATTTGGGCTGGTTCCATATTTTTGCAATTGCAAATTGTGCTGCTATAAACATGAGTGTGCAAGTATCTTTTTCATATAATGACTTCTTTTTTTCTGGGTAGATACCCAGTAGTGGGATTGCTGGATCAAATGGTAGATTTACTTTTAGTTCTTTAAGGAATTTCCACATTGTTTTCCATGGTGGTTGTACTAGTTTACATTCCCACCAGCAGTGTAGAAGTGCTCTCTTTTCACTGCATCCATGCCAACATCTGTTATTTTTAAATTTATTGATTATGCGTATTCTTCAAGTGTTATCACATTATGGTTTGGATTTGTACTTCCCCGATAATTAGTGATTTGGGGTATTTCTCCATATGTTTGTTGGCCATTTGTATATCATCTTTTGAGAAAAGTTTATTTATTTCCTTAGCCCACTTTTTGATGGGATTGTTTGTTTTTTTTCTTGCTGATTTGTTTGAGTTCTTTGTAGAGTCTGGATATTAGTCGTTTGTCAGAAGTATAGATTCTGAAGAGTTTTCTACCACTCTCTTAACTTTGCTGATTATTTCTTTTCCTGTGCAGATGCTTTTTGGTTTAATTAGGTCTCATCTATTGATCTTTATTTTTGTTGCATTTGCTCTTTGGTTCTTGATCATGAAGTCTTTGCCTAAGCCAATGTCTAGAAGGGTTTTTCTGATGTTATCTTCTAGAACCTCTATGGTTTTAGGTCTTAGATTTAAGTATTTGATCCATCCTGAGTTGATTTTTATATAAAGTGAGAGAGGAGGATCCAGTTTCATTCTTCCACACTTGGCTTGCCAATTATTCCAGCACAATTTGTTGAATAGCGTATCCTTTCCCCACTTTATGTTTTTGTTTGCTTTGTCAAAGGTCAGTTGGCTATAAGTATTTGACTTTATTTCTGGGTTCCCTATTCTGTTCCATTGGTCTATGTGCCTATTTTTATACCAGTACCATGCTGTTTTGGTGACTGCGGCCTTATAGTATAGTTTGAAGTTAGATACTGTGATGCTTCCGTATTTGTTCTTTTTGCTTAGTCTTGCTTTGGCTATGTGGACTCTTGTTTGGTTCCATATGAATTTTAGGTTTGTTTCTTCTTGTTCTATAAAGAATGATGGTGGTCTTTTGATGGGAATTGCACTGACTTTGTAGATTGCTTTAGGCAGTATGGTCATTTTCAGAATATTGATTCTACCCATCCATGAGCATGGGATGTGTTTGCGTTTGTTTTTGTTGTCTATAATTTCTTTCAGCAGTGTTTGGTAGTTTTCCTTGTAAAGGTTTTTCACATCTTGGTTGGGCATATCCTTAAGTATTTTATTTTATTTGCAGGTTGTGAAAGGGGTTGAGTACTTGATTTGATGCTCAGCTTGCTCACTGTTGGTGTATGGCAGAACTACTGATTTGTGTACATTAATTTTGTATCTGCAGCTTTGCTGAATTCATTTACTAGTTCTAGGAGCTTTTTGAATGAGTCTTCAGGGTTTTCTAGGTATACAATTATATCATCAGCAAGCATAACAGTTTGACTTCCTCTTTACTAAGTTGGATGCCTCTTTTTTCTTTCTCTTGTCTGTCTAGGACTTCTAGTCATATGCTGAATAGAAGTGATGAAAGTGGGTATCCTTGTCTTGTGCCAGTTTTCAGGAGAAATGCTTTCAACTTTTCCTCATTCAGTATAATGGTAGCTGTGGGTTTGTCGTAGATGGCTTGTGTTGTTTTAAGGTATGTCCCTCTTATACCACTTTTGCTGAGGGTTTTAATCATAAAGGATGCTAGATTTTGTCCAATGCTTTTTCTGTATCTATCGAGTTGACCATGTGATTTTTGTTTTTAATTATCTTTATGTGGTGTATCACATTTATTGACTTCTAGATGTTAAACCATCCCTGCATCCCTGGTATGAAACCCACTTGATCATGGTGGATTATGTTTTTGATATGCTGTTGGATTCAGTTTGCTAGTACTTTAGTGAGGAGTTTTGCATCTATGTTCATCAGGATATTGGTCCATCATTTTCTTTTTCTGTTATATATCCTTCCTTGGTTTTGGTATTAGAGTAATACCGGCTTTATAGAATGATTTAGGGAGGACTCCTTCTTTCTCTAACTTTTGGAATAATGACAATAGGATTGGTACCAATTCTTCTTTGAATGTCTGATAGACTCCAGCTGTTAAGCTGTCTGGTCCCAGACTTTTTTTTCTTGGCAGTTTTTTTTATTACCATTTCAATCTCACTGCTTGTTTTTGGTTTGTTCAGAGATTCTGTATCTTTCTGGTTTAATGAAGAAGGGTTGTATATTTCTAGGAATTTATTCATCTCCTCTAGGTTTTCTAGTTTGTGTGCATAAAGTTGGTTATAGCAGCCTGAAATAATCTTTTGCATTTCTATGGAATCAGTTGTAATGTCTTCTGTTTCATTACTAATCTAATTGAACTTATCTGGATCTTCTCTCTTCTTGGTTAATCTTGCTAATGGTCTATCAATTTTATTTATCTTTTCAAAGAACCAGTTTTTTGCTTCAGTTATCTTTTGTATTATTTGTTTGTTTGTTTTAATTTTATTTAATTCTGCTCTGATCTTCATTATTTTTTTTCTTCTGCTAGGTTTAAGTTTGGATTGTTCTTTTTTCTCCAATTCTGTGAGGTATGACCTTAGATTTTTTATTTGTCCTCTTTCAGACTTTTTGATGTAGGCATTTAATGCTATGAACTTTCCTCTTGACACTGCTTTTTCTGTATCTTACAGCTTTTAATAGGTTGTGTCACTATTATCATTCAGTTCAGATAATTTTTAAATTTCCAGCTTGATTTTATTGTTCACCCAATGATCATTCAGGAGCAAGTTTTTTCATTTCCATGTATTTGCATGATTTTGAAGGTTCCTTTTGGAATTGATTTCCAATTTTATTGCACTATGATCTGAGAGAGTACTTGATATAATTTTGATTTTCTTAAATTTACTGACACTTGTTTTGAGACCTATTACATTGTCTGTCTTGGAGAATATTCCGTGTGCTGATGAATAGAATGTATATTCTGCAGTTGTTGGGTAGAATGTTCTGTAAATATCTATTAAGTACATTTGTTGTAGGATATAGGTTAAGTTCATTGTTCTTCATTGATTTTCTGGCTTGATGGTCTGTCTAGTGCCATCAGTGGAATATTAAAGTCTTCCACTGTTATAGTGTTGCCATCAGTCTCATTTCTTAGGTCTGATAGTAATCATTTTATAAATTTGGGAGCTTCAGTGTTAGATGCATATATATTTAAAATTGTGATGTTTTCCTATTGGACTAGTTCTTTTATCATTAATGTCCCTCTTTGTCTTTTTAAACTGCTGTTGCTTTAACGTTTGTTTTGTCTGATATAACACTACCTACTCCTGCTCACTGTTGATGTCCATTTGCATGGATTATCTTTTCTCTCCCCATACCTTAATTTTATATGAGTCCTTATGTTAGCTGAGTCTCTTGAAGACAGCAGAAACTTGGTTGGTGCATTCTTATCCATTCTGCCATTCTGTATATTTTAAGTGGAACATTTAAGCCATTTATATTCAATGTTAGTATTGAGATATGAGGTACTATTCTATTCATCATGCTATTTGTTGCCTAAATATCTTGGTTTTTAAAATTGTATTATTGTAATATAGGTCCAGTGAGATTTATGCTTCAAGAGGGTTCTATTTTGTTGCATTTTAAGGATTTGTTTCAGGATTTAGAGCTCCTTTTAGCAGATCTTGTAGTGCCAACTTGTTAATGACATATTCTCTCAGCATTTGTCTGTCTGGAAAAGACTGTATCATTCCTTCATTTATCAAGCTTAGTTTCACTGGATACAAAATTCTTGACTCATAATTTTTTTTTAATGAGGCTAAAAATAGAACCTCAATCCCTTTTAGCTTATAGGGTTTCTGCTGAGAAATCTGCTGTTAACCTGAGAGGTTTCCCTTTATAGGTTACTTGATTCTTTTGCCTCACAGCTCTTATGATTCTTTCCTTCATCTTGACTTTAGATAACCTGATGACTATGTGCCTAAGCGATTATCTTTTTGTGATGAATTTCCTGGATCTTCTTTGAGCTTCTTGTATTTGGATGTCTAGGTCTCTAGCAAGGCTGGGGAAGTTTTCCTTGATTATTCCCTAAAATATGGTTTCCAAACTTTTAGATTTCTCTTCTTCCTCAGGAACATATATTGTTCTTAGGTTTGGAAATTTAACATAGTCTAAAACTCCTTGCAGTCTTTGTTCATTTTTTAAATTCTTCTGTCTTCGTCTTTGACAGATTGGGTAAATTTGAAAGCCTTGCCTTTGAGCTCTGAAGTTCTTTCTTCTGCTTGTTTGATTATATTGCTGAGACTTTCCAGGGCATTTTGCATTTCTCTAAGTGTGTCCTTGATCTCCAGAATTTGTGATTGTTTTTTATTTATGCTATTTATTTCACTGATATATTTTCCTTTTTTTTTTTTTGAGACTGAGTCTTGCTCTGTCGCCCAGGCTAGAGTGCAGTGGCTTGATCTCAGCTCACTGCAACCTCCATTTCCCGGGTTCAAGTGATTCTCCTGCCTCAGCCTCCTGAGTAGCTGGGATTACAGGTGCCTGCCACTGTGCCCACCTAATTTTTGTTGTTTTTTTTTTAGTAGAGATTAGGTTTCACCATCTTGGCCAGGCTGGTCTCAAACTCCTGACCTCGTGATCCACCCACCACAGCCTCCCACAGTGCTGGGATTATAGGCATGAGCCACCACACCTGGCCATAAATTTTCCTTTCATATACTGTGTCATGTTTTTGATTTCTTTAAGTTGGATTTCACTTTTCTCTGGTTCCTCCTTGATTAGTTTAATAACTGACCTTTGGAATTATTTTTCTGGCAATTCAGAGATTTTATTTCGGTTTGGATCCATTGCTGGTGAGCTGGTATGATCTTCTAGGGGTGTTAAAGAACTTTGTTTTGTCATATTATCAGAATTGTTTTTTCTGCCAAACAGGAGCTGCAAGTTAGTCCTGCCTCCTCTCTGCCACCTCAATCCGTATCCTGAACTTACTCCTTATTCTCCTTAAGAACATAGCCATTGATCTATATTCCCAAGCCAGAAAATGGTTCCCTTTCATTTGGGCAGACTATGTCAAAGGGAAGATCTGGGATTCAAGAGCTGCTGTTCAGATCCTTTTGCCCCACAGGGTGCCCCCTTGATGTGGTATTCTTCCCCTTCCCCTAGGAATGGGGCTTCCTGAAAGCCAAACTGTAGTGATTGTTTTTGTTCTTCTGAATCTAACCACCCAAAGGAGCTACTATGCTCCAGGCTGGTAGTGGGAAGTGTCTGCAAAGAGTCTGAGATGTGATCTGTCTTCAGGTCTCACAGCCAGGGAAACCAGAACCTGCTCTGATGGAGGTAGCAGGGGAGTAAAGTGGACTTTGTGAGGGTCCTTTTGGTATTTTTGTTTAGTGTGCTGGTTTTGTGTTGGTTGGCCTCTGGCCAGGAGATAGTACTTTCAAAAGCACATTAGCTGTGCTCCTGTAGGGAGAATGCAAACTCGTCCTAGGGACACCTGGTTAAGTGTTCAGGTTTCTCAGGCAGTGGGCAGGATCATAGAGCTTTCAAAAAATTATGATCTTTGGCTACCAGGGCAGGTAGAGAAAGACCACCTGGTGAGGACAGGAATAGGCTCAGCCTGTCCTTGCATGGGGCTTGCTGCAGCTGCTGTTGGGGATGGGGATATGGTTTCCCTGTCCAGTAGAGCTATATTCCCAGGGGGATTATGGCTGCCTCTGCGGAGTCATACACATTGCCAGGGAATTGAGGAAAAGCCAGCGGTCACAGGCCTTACCCCACTCCCATGCAAACAGCAGTCCTAAAGGCCAATCTCACTCTCACTGTGCCCTTGCAACAGCATTGTGTTTATTTCCAGGCAGCTGGTGACCAGGGCTGAGAACTTGCTTTAGACTGCCAGCTTCCCTGCTGAGAAAGCAAGCCGACTCACAGTATTTCAGGGTCTCAGGGAGCCTGCAGCAACAATACAGTTCCGTCAAAGGGGCTGTGGATTTTCTCGGCTTTCCTGGTATGTTCCTGTAGTAGTTCTTGGAGCAAAAGTTCACAGTGTGAGTCTCCACATGCTGCTGTGTCTGTCCAAACAGGAGCTGAAAGCTAGTCCTGCCTCCTGTCTGCCACCTTAATCCTCATCCTGAATCTTACTCCTGGTCCTCCTTAAGAACATAGCCATTCATCTATATTCCCTAGCCAGAAATGGAAGAATCTTCTCATATTCTTCCAATTCCCACCCTCCTTGCCACATGCAATTTGTTATCAATTCTAAATGTCTCTTTTGTATTTTTAATATTTTTAGTTTTATTGAGGTATAGTTGTCAAAATTATATATATATATATATATATATATATATATATATATATAGTATATACAACATGATGTTTTGATATACCCACACATTTTGAAATGACTACTATGGCCAAGCTAATAAATATATACATGACCTAACCTTTTGTGTGTATGTGATGAGAATGCTTAATATCTACTCATTTAGTAAGTATAAATCTATATCCTTATTTTTGTCATATTACCTGTTCAGTCTTATTACTTCAGTTCAGGCTTTCATCATTGTTGCCTGGACCACTTCAACAACCTCCTGACTGATATGGTTATTACACTATTGGAAGCAAGGAAATCAATCTAAACCTTTTGCAGTTTAGGCTCATGATGAAGCCTGTTTTAACTAGGATAATGGCTTTGGGAATGGAGGATGAGGGAAGTGAGGCAGGAAGAGCAACTGAAAACAACAGAGAAGGTATGAAACAGTTGTGAAAAACTAGAAATTGAACTGACCAGAGAAATGCATGAGATTTCTTAGACAGCCTGAGATCCACTTGAAAAACTCTGACTCTCTAGTGGCCCCATTCTATACAAGTGTGATACCTCCAGCAGGCCCTGTATAAATGAAGAGAAGTGGGCATTTGGCTTTGCAATGGGTTAACATTTTTGTGAACGTTGAGATGGAGTGAATCTATTTTGCAAGTGTGAGGAACATGAATCTTAGGGGCCCAGATGTCACACTACAATAGGCAGAATAATGCCTCCCTAAGACATCCAGGTTCTAATTCCCAGAACCTGTGACCGTTTCTTTATATGGAAAAGGGGACTTTACGGGTGAGATTAAGAATCTTGAGATGAGGAGATTATACTGATTATTCTGGTGGGCCCTAAAAGTAATCACAAATGTCCTTTTAAGAGGGAGGCAGAGGGATATTTGGCAGAAAAGGATAAGGAGAAGTGATGACTAGAAACAGAAGTTGGAGTGAGATGCTTTGAAGATAGAGGAAGGAGCCATGAACCAGGGACCACTGGCAGCCACTAGAAGGAAAGAAGGCAAGGGATTGATTCTCTACTCATAATTTCCAGAAGAAACTAGCCCTGCTAACACCTTGACTTTAGCTCGGTGTAACTGATTTTAGATTTCTGACCTCAGGGGTGTATTTGCATTGTTTTAAGCAGCTAAGTTTGTGGGAATTTCTTATGGCAGCAGCAGAAAACTAATACAGGCTTAATTTAGGATAGGGGTTTTAGCAGAGAGATGGGGAGATGGAAAAGAGGCATGAGAGTAGAGAATAATTCAAACAGAATGTTGAAATGATAGTCTAAGTACTCAGCTTATTAAGGTAGAAGTGGAGACATTCAGGGACTGATAAGAAGAAAGCAGAAGGCTCAAGTGGCTGGAAAGCCCAGTACAGGATCAGAAGATTTCTATTTCAATTGCAGTAGCTGGGTGAATTACTTGTAAATTATATCAATTTACCTGTGTTTTAAAAACATATCAGCTGGGTGCTATGGTGCATGCCTGTAATTCCAACACTTTGAGAGGCTGAGGTGGGAGGATTACTTGAGGCCAGGAGTTCAAGACCAGTATGGGCAACATAGTGAGACACCATCTCTACAAAAAATAAATAAATTAGCTGGATGTGATGGTGCATGCTTGTAGTCGTCACAGCTACTCGGGAGGCTGAGGTGAGAGAATCACTTGAGTCTGAGAGGTTCAGGATATAGTGAGCCATGATTTGATTTGACCCCTAAAATCTCCAAATGTGGGTTGATACAGCTGTTAACAAAGTACTAAAAGTACATGCTTTGGTAAAATTTTTGGAATATAGTAGCTCAATCTGTATTGGGATAGAGATAAAATAAAAACTGCAGCTGGGAAAGGTGATAATTTACATTTTGATAGAGACAAATAGAATAATAAAAATCTGGTAACGTATCTGCTTAAGTCCAAAAAATATCACAAGAAATTTACACGTACAGATGCACATATGCATAAATAGTGTTAGGAACTGAAACACATCAAAGTCCATTTCATAATACTATTAACAAATATGATGTATTTTATTTGTATACCCATAGAGAAGGAAACTAATGTTATTTGGAAATGATTCAAAAAGATCATTTAGTTAGATCTAGATATGAGTTATCTCATCAAAAAATATCTATCTATAGCAAGACGCATATTTAGCTATAGGGCCATACTAGTGTAGTGTTCATGTCAGATTCATAAGAGTAATGCACATGCATTGTATTTATATGACATTTTCCTTGTTACTTACAGTGTTACCTATGAATACCCGTCTTCTTTTATCACAATTGCATGCTTAATTTATGGAGAAAAGTGCTGCCAGGGTTTTCAGCATCTCTTCTCCTCTCCTCTGGGTTACTATGTCCTTCTATTGCTGTGAACTTCACGTAGTCTGACTATAAACTCATCCAGAGGAAAACTTAAACAGCCTCATTGTCAGTTGGACTCTTTGCCTTTGTTCTATTAGCAATAAAACTATACGTCTCTGGCTAAATGTAAATAGATAGGTTTAGTATTGTCCTTCTGGAGATAAACTACAATGTTGATTTTTCCACATTGAATCATTTAATGGATTTTTTCCACGCGATGGTTTTTTATATGCTAATGAAACATGTAAAGTGTGACATTAAATAGTGTAAGGGTCTAAATAGCACTAACATGGTAAGATTAGAAAATTCTTTTCTAAGTTCTCATCTGTGTGATGCATTCTACATGTGCGAGTCAGTACGATAAAGTTGTCTTGAGCGGTCACTTATTTCAGTCATTGCAACAATCACAGGAATAATACTGACTAGCTGTATCAAAAGCACATTTCATATTAGAGCACAGACTAGCAAATTATAGCTCATGGGCCAAACCTGGCCAGTTTCCTATTTTTGTAAATACAGTTTTATTGAAACAAAGCCATAACCATTCACTGGCATATTGTCTGTGGCTTCTTTAGCTGTACAATGACAGAGTTCAGTAGTTGTCCCAGAGACCTTATGTTCTGCAAAGCCTAAAATATTTACCTGGCCCTTTAAGAAAAAACTCATGACCCCCATATTTGAGTCAAATACATACAATGCAGATATAGCGTCTTTCTTTACAAAGTGTCTTGCATGTTCTGAGATAATTTGCATTTCAAAATTTCTCTTGTCTTCATCAATTATTTAAATGTCCTAGGAATTCCAGTTTCATTACCCAAACTTCATTTGTGCCTTCTGGACAAAATACACCTTCTTATTTTTGTTTCAAAAACAAGGTTTCTATTTCTATAATATACTACTTTCATTTTAGAAAGAGGTTTTTATAACGTGAAGCACACACTTGCCTCTTGACACTCGTGTTATAATAAAATTCTATTTTATGTGTGGTTTCCAATCCAAATTCAAACCCTTTGAGTTTTGAATTCATAAATAACAGATCCCATGCTGTGGGGTTTTATTAACAATGGTGACCTCTCTAATGCCACTTGTAGGAACTGTCTGGGTTTTGGACTCATCACTTAGTTACAATATAAACTAACTTTCTCTGTTTCCAAAATGGAACTATTAGCTGCTTATCTGCAAGAATATGAAGCCTCTTGGCTTGAGTCTATGCTCTTGACTTGTGTATGTTGGACCAGCCTTACATCTCAGGGATGAAGCCAGCTTGATCATGGTGAATAAGCTTTTTGATGTGCTACTGGATTCAGTTTGCCAGTATTTCACTGAGGATTTTCACATAGATGTTAATCAGGGCCAACAATCTTATTTATTTTTTTGTTGTGTCTCTGCCAGGTTTTGGTATCAAGATGATGCTGGTCTCATAAAATGAGCTGGGAGGGTTCCCTCTTTTTCCGTTGTTTGGAATCATTTCAGAAGGAGTGGTACCAGCTCCTATTTGTACCTCTGGTAGAATTCAGCTGTGAATCCATCTGGTCCTGGGCTTTTTGGTTGGTGGATTATTAATTACTGCCTCAGTTTTAGAATTTGTTATTGGTCTATTCAGGGACTTGACTTCTTCCTGATCTTGGGAAGGTGTATGTGTCCAGGAATTTATCCATTTCTTCTAGATCTTCTAGTTTGTGTAGAAGTGTTTATAGTATTCTCTGACAGTGGTTTGTATCTCTGTGGGCTCAGTGGTAATATTCTATTTATCATTTTTATTGTGTCTATTTGATTCTTCTTTTTTTTCTTCTTTATTAGTCTAGCTAGTGGTCTATTTTGTTAATCTTTTCATAAAACCACCTCCTGGATTCGTTGATTGTTTGAAGGGTTTTTCATGTCTCTATCTCCTTCAGTTCTCCTCTGATCTTAGTTATTTCTTGTCTTCTGCTAGCTTTTGAATTTGTTTGCTCTTGCTTCTCTAGTTCTTTTGTGATTTTAGGGTATCAATTTTAGATTTTTCCCACTTTCTTCTGTGAGAATTTAGTGCTATAAATTTCCCTCTAAACACCCCTTTAGCTGTGTCCCAGAGATTCTGGTATGTTGTGTCTTTGTTCTCATTGGTTTCAAATAACTTATTTATTTCTGCCTTAATTTTGTTATTTATTCAGTAGTCATTCAGGAGCAGGTTGTTCAGTTTCCATTTGGTTGTGTGATTTTTAGTGAGTTTTTAAATCCTGAGTTCTAATTTGATGGCACTGTGGTCTGAGACACTATTTGTAATGACTTCCATTCTTTTGCATTTGCTAAGGAGTATTTTACTTCCAATTATGTGGTCAACTTCAGAACACTTATATGACATTTTCCTTGTTACTTACAGTGGTGTAAGTACAGTGGTGCTGAGAAGAATGTATATTCTGTGGCTTTGGGGTAGAGAGTTCTGTAGATGTCTATTAGGTTCACTTGGTCCAGAGCTGAGTTCAAGTCCTGAATATCCTTGTTAATTTTCTGTCTCATTGATCTGTCTAATATTGAAGGTGGAGTGTTAAAGTTTCCTACTATTATTGTGTGGGAGTCTAAGGTGCTTTGTAGGTCTCTAAGAACTTCCTTTATGAACCTGGGTGCTCCTGTATTGGGTGCATATATTTTTAGTATAGTTAGCTCTTGTTGCATTGATCCCTTTACCATTATGCAAGCCCTTCTTTGTCTTTTTTACTTTGTTGGTTTAAAGTCTGTTTTATCAGAGACTAGGATTGCAACCCCTGCTTTTTTTTCTTGCTTTCCATTTGCTTGGTGAATATTCCTCTATCCCTTTATTTTGAGCTTATGTGTGTCTTTGCATGTGAGATGGGTCTATTTGTTTCCCCAAGATTCACATATTTATTAAAAGTAGAGCCCTAACCATCTGTTTGATATTGGACTGTGGATCACTATTAACCTGTGGCTCATAGGCCATTTGTCTGCACACAATACTTTCAGTGTGTAGTGAGGAAAGTTAGGGTAAAAGGACCTCTGCCATGAGGAAGTAAAAGAGAGATATTTTTCCTTCTGAAGTGGGTACAAGCCACCCTCTGGTGAGTATGCTGCTTTTGTACTCATAGAATGGGTACTTTTTTTTCTTGACTTATGAGGAGGCACCCATATTGAATACAATTTAAATAGACATGGTTCTTGCAAGTAGTCAATGAACTCTCTCTTTCAGGGCACCATGGCCTTTGGGAAGTTATTTCCTAGAGAATGGCGGTTTAAATCCTAGAAAATTTGGACCCTTTAATGCAGATGAGTTTGTGTTGCCATCCTTCCCTCTGCTGCTTTTTAGGACAAAGCTGATAGAAATTTAATTCTGTGAAATAAAAATAAAAAAAATAATAGTATAAGTTAAATGCATTCAAATGCTCAGCTGTTTTCATTTCACTGGGTTTTGAGGAGATTAAGCAACACTGCCCCAGGCAGATGACAAATTCGGAGAGGATATGAAACTGCTTGTATAGATTATTTTGTAAGAGTTAGAATACCTAGTTGTATTTACAAAGGAAAAAGTTTAGTTAAGATTAAAGTTGCAAAGCTTCCTGTTTTACTGAGAACTGAAAATCAAAGACCCAGGTGGGGGCCTTGTGACTCCCCAGGACTGCTATGGGATTCTACATTGCTTGTGAAGGATAGGTTCAAGATGCTTAGCTTTCCCTTTCTGTAATGTTATTGATGGGTATATGTAATCACTGAGCTTGCTCCCCTTCCCATGCTGCTCTCTAGCCCACTGCCGAGCACCAAATCAAGTCAATGGAACGTCTAGTCTTTTTGAAAATGGTCCAAAAGACCTGGATTAAGAGTTTTATGACTGTCATATCTTTAGGTTCATTTTGTGTGATACTTGAAATTATCTATTCGATTACATTAGGTGGTGAGTGATTTTACCCATGTTTTTCTGTCACTTGGTAGAAATGGCTTAAAATGCTCTTGCAAGCAGCCTAATTACTTAATGTACCTGCATTCCAATGTTCTGGTTGCAGAATCTGAGCACCTTTGTGCCATCCATGAAAAGCTCTTCAGCTTTTCTTTACTTTCTTTCAACCCTCATCTCTGGTGTCTTAAGAAGATGGGTTAAGAGCCAGCCAGTCTAGGGATAAATATCTGGTTTGTTCCTTAATCTCATCTGTATAAAATGGAAATTGTAACAACAATATTAACTTCATTAAATTATACAATAAATAAATAGGATCTTAGAAGTGTATCTGACACACACTTTTTTTTTTTTTTTTCTGGGAGGGTGCTGTGGCAACAGTTCTCTATTACATGACATTCTTTTTTTTTTTTTTTGAGATAGAGTTTCACTTTTGTCTCCCAGGCTGGAGTGCAATGGCGCGATCTGTGCTCACTGAAACCTCTGCTTCCCGGGTTCAAGCCATTCTCTTGATTCAGTATCCTGAGTAGCTGGGATTACAAGCACCCACCACCTTGCCTGACTAATTTTTGTATATATATTTTTTTGTTTTTTAACTTCTTTTTTTTAAATTGCATTTTAGGTTTTGGGTTACATGTGAAGAACATGCAAGATTGTTGCATAGGTACACACATGGCAGTGTGATTTGCTGCCTTCTTCCCCATCACCTACATCTGGCATTTCTCCCCATGCTATCTCTCCGCAACTTCCCACCCACCGCTGTCCCTTCCCT